>QOVD01003042.1:0-25470 GCA_003521225.1 Tuber microsphaerosporum | reverse complement strand
GCATTGTCTTCTTTTTTGGGGGGAGGGAGAGAGGGATATTACTTGCGGCTCTTTCCTTTCTTCTATATGATTAGGATTGTGGTAGTATCATGGGGTGAAACCAGGTTGATCTTTTTGTTTTTCTCCCCCCCTCTTTTCTTTCGTTTCGTAGTGAAATACGGGTATGTCGATTGATTTCCCACAACTTATCAAAAGAACAAACAAACGGAAAAACTCGCGGTGGCAATGGAGGGCTGTAGCGCACTGGTTCGAATTCGTCGCTACAAATCGCCGCACGCATTGGATTTTCTACCCTATACAGCATTAGTCCGTCTTGAACCTTTCTGTATAATGCGGAGTTTTTTATCGCGGGGGGGCTATGGAGAGTGGGGGAGTGTCGGTCTATTAGGCCTTGAGGCTCAGGGGGCTATATCTAGTTAGAAAGCTTAGATCCAAAAGAAAGGGTTAGCTCCCACCCAACTTTCCGTGCGAGAAAACGACAATATAATGACCACCGGCCAAGTATCACCCTAATCTCACTAAGTAGCTAATCTACCTCCCTGATATCAACACTTTGATCTTCACTATTTCTATATGCCGCACCACCGGGAACTGGTGAGCCGGAAAAATGAAGACCACACACAGGCCCTCTAGCCGACGGCATGCAGGACTGAACTTGAAATGAGAACGCATATGATTTGATATCCGTGAGCTATACTTGTTAGCGCCCGCCTCACAGGTAATCTGATATCACCAACTACGAGAGGTACCATACCTTCGTATCAATACTACATTCATCTGTAATCGTACCAATAATAATTCCCGCCTCGGTATCCGCCTCAACCTGCAACCATTCGATGACCTTCCTTATCCTCCCCTCACCGTAATGTCTCTCGACCCACCTCCCATCCTACTCAACTGAATTCGCAATATGCTCAAACAGCCTCATAACTGCATTCGCATAGAAAAGGTCAGCCAACTCACCAGCCCCATCCGCTGCAGCCTGTCTCTTTGTCGCAAGAGTATCTGTAGCTCTTGCTGCAACACCCTGATACACACAAAATCCGTATGCTTCAGGTGCAATATCCGTCCTACCAATTAAGAGGAACTTCTTGAAGAATCTAGTGACCTTTTCCCCGTTTGCAGCTTCGGCCGCATGCTCAAACTCTCCCGGAGAAATAGCCCCCCAGAACGACTCTGCCGCGCTCTCCATTGTGACAGAAGGAAAATCCCGAACTTCAACACTGGGTACTATTTCCTTTGCGAACTCTCCATGTATGATCCCCTATGGGGTATTCTCGGCGCGGTGTCAGAAGCTCACTGCAGTTTCCCAATCCGGCGGTGCACCCATCAACCCAGTGACCCCTAAAACACAAGTTTTCAGCTCGGCAACCTGCTCCGCAACCTTTAGGGTTGCTCTAGCGTAGGATGGCTCGATATCTAAGCGCTTCACGGCAGATGAGACTCGCTGGGCAGTAGTTGCCGCAGGGGAGAGCATTGTTTGATAACGTGCTGGCGGCCACGACTTGTGTGCCTAGGTGCCCTCGTAGCATTGATTGATTCAAGAGCAACGTGCGGAGATTGCTGTCTATGCGAGTGTCTTGGGCAGTTAAATGGCTGAGGACCGCATGAAGTTCTTCAACAGTAGTGCAAGAATTGACATCCGGGGGAGGCGATAAGGGTCGTCTTCTTCATTATTCGAGCCACTATCGGAGTGATAGGGGTTTCGATCGTGAGGTTTGTGGTTGCGGGGGTTTTTTGTTGTGGTGGCGGGGTCATTGTGGGGTGGGTTAGTCGAAGGTTGTCGAGCTATGATGATAGCGGAGAGGTACAGGGTGCTGAGGGTCAATTTCGGACTCGCGGCGTAAGTCACCTAACTCCGAAATTTATGATCATGCAGTATCCATTGGGCTAAAATCTCTACCCACCAAAACACTCAAACTACCGCATTATCTTAAATATAAGAGAATCACGCTAAGAGGTTGAGTTGAGGCTTTGACTCCACCTCACATTAGTATTGGGTGGGTTATGCTGCCAGTCGTTGTCTGAGACACAAAATAATGAGATAATTTGAACCTCACAGTCCTCTTCCTAAGTAAAGTGAGATGGCTGGAGAGAAGAAGTATGGTAAAATCACGCAAAGAGATGTCTCATCCTTAATATGACTTCTTAGCATGATTCTCTTATATTCAAGATAATGCGGTACCTAGGGAGAAAACTTGTATACTAGCAAAATTCAGCATTACCGAGCCGGATGGGTTAGGGTTCAGGAGTATGAACACTAGCCATTGGAAATATCTCGGGCTAAATTAAGCTACAGCTCAGGAATAGCAGCCTGTAAATTACCAGTATCACAGATGAGAGCTCACTTCATAGGTAGAAGATATATCGGAATTGGGAACTTGAATACATGTATTATTTAGCCTGAAAACTCCTAACTCCCTCCCTAAACTAAGAACGAGAAATAAAAAAACAGAAGATCCCAACCGAGGTAGGGTCAGGTTGGGGGGCCGAAAATCGAAAATCGAAAATCCCCATCTGTAAAAGTAGCCTATGCTATGTATATGCGCTATGTTTTATGGCTCTAGGTACCTCTCCGAACCGAGCAAAAGTGAATTTCTAAAGAAGAAGCAAGAAGAGATTTAAATAGTTAAAAGAAAGAAAAGCGGATGAGCAAAGGCAATGCACAACCTGCAATATTAAGGAACATTGTTGAGAACAGAACAATATAGCTAGCTTGATATATGCGCAATTAAGCTCCACGCTTCCCTCCTTTAGTGATCAGTGTAACTTTTTGAACTTCTTCTCACCTTGGGCTCGTATCCCCTGACTGGGCTCCCACCGACTACTGCTGGCAATTCTCCCTTCTGATTCCAATCCTACCAGTGCCAGTTCCTGGAGCATGAGATCCCGCTCCCACGGCGGTACCTAGCCATCGTTGTCATCGATTGCGGGCATAGAAGTAGTAGGTTTTTTTTCTCCTAGGAAGTGTACAAGAGGTGTCCCTCGAACACTCCGACATGAAGCATGGAAAACTTTATGCGAACTAGCGAAGATTGCACTACTCAGCACCTGATTACACCCCTGCACTGCAAAGCCCGGAACGTTGACAGAAATATTTAATGGTCAGGATGTACTTCGCTCAACTTGCAAGATTCGCAGTTGTGTGGGTTTTCTGTTAAAAAAGCATGAATTGTACTGAAACGGAATGAGCAGCAGTCATCATAATAGTTTGCTATGGTAAAAATAATTTACACATCCTCTAGTCAAAGGCCTTAAAGAGAGCGAGTACTGGCTGACCTCAAATAACCGTCAACAATAGACTTATCAATGGGATCAGGAGAAGGTAGAGCATTGGTTGCAGCAGTACTCCCATCAGAGTGGATTTTGAGCCGGTCCTTAGCGCGGCAGTGCTCCCAGTATGTTTTCGTGATCTTTTCAACCATGCACTTACTCAGTACATCCTCATTGAACCAAGGTAGGCCCCACGGCTAATACCATTTGCCGTGGCTGCCACTGGTATAATATCTTCTCCCTTCTTGGCTATTATAGCCTTCAATCCACAGTTTACATGAAGCATAGCTTAACTTGGAAACACCAATGTAGCTCAAAGCATGTACCATTTCCCAGCCATTGGATATGCTCTTCATAGCCTTCTGCTCCTTAGCTATATACTTTGGAATAAAGAGCATTCGACTTGTGATATCCAGTAATTTCTAATCCTCACACTTCTTATTTTTCTTACTTTTTGCCCAGTCTTTGGTCTTCTGATTCCAAGCACCCCCATTCATCAATGAGCTCGAACTTCGCCACTGACTATGAGTCCAACTAGAATGTACAGAAGTTGCTACTTTGTCAGAATCTTGTCTCGCATCTCCAGGGAAACAATCTTCTACAGGAGTGTCTTCCGCTTCTGCTGCTTCTGGAATCCTGCTGCAGTATGGGAATACCTTACTTCTGTCGGGTGGACTTTGCTTTTGGACAGTGGCTCTCCTCAGGCTACCTTCCTGATATCTTTTCTCAAATACTGGATCAATGCACACTGGCAGTGAATTGGCGGCCAACATATTTGGGGATTATCAAAAAAATTTCGACTACTCTTGCTTCTGCCTTCTACCATTTTGGATCAAATCTGCCAATCTTAGTAGGAGGGATAATTGTGGTCATTATTTTTTTGGAAGGAATAGGCTGTGTATGGTGAGCCAACAGCTCTTTCAAAAGATTTGAGAACTGTAACAGGTTCACTCCTGTTGAAGATAAGTACAAGGGGACCAGCGGTAGTCCAGTGAGTAGTAGCCTCAAGGAAGGCTTCTGAAGAGGCAAAGGGAGAAGAGTAACTAGTATAGAGTGAAGGGAACAAAGAATGGCCGTTTAAGCAAGGATATTCTTGATCTATATGTCTCGCTAAAGTCTGCTGTGTCTCCTGGTATCCACGAGACGGTTCTTATATACAAAAAGTTGTTCCTGTTATTTGTTTCTCAGTTATTCTGCAACCACTATCATTACAGCTGAGTATACAGTTCACCTGAATCCTGTGGTTATGCCTGAGTCTCATAGACTCAGAGCTCACTGCTACAAAGCCTGCTGCCTACCACCAGTATACATGACAATTTCTGACCAGAATTCAAACAGATAAGTTCCAACCAAAGAAACTAAACATTTCACAAGCTGCCAGTATCTTTAATTAATACAGGAGGTGAGATAAATCCAAACATAAATGAAACTAAACTAAACATAGGAGATCCAATACTTTGGCTTGCCCAATTCTGCCAGAAAATGGACACAGGTTACAAGTATGGCGAAAATTGAT
Source organism: Tuber microsphaerosporum (assembly GCA_003521225.1). NCBI lineage: Eukaryota > Fungi > Ascomycota > Pezizomycetes > Pezizales > Tuberaceae > Tuber > Tuber microsphaerosporum. The sequence goes on along the minus strand of QOVD01003042.1, from coordinate 20,681 downwards.
ATTGGATATTCAAAAGCTGAATGGAGAAGAGGTGAGTGAGCCAAAGCCATAATATGTTGAAAATGGCAATTTAGGCTGGTTATCTTCAATGGTAAGTGAAAAAGGTTAAAGGTGGTGAAACCTGTAGGATCCACAACTCTGAATAAGAATCATAACATAAGTGGAGTTATTTTCCTATGGTCAATACAACTTACCCTCTTCAACTACATGAGTATTCCACTAGAAATTGTACTTTTTAGTCATTATTTTCCCCTTGTATGCCACCATCTCAAGAAATGCATAAAGTCTTTCCCAGTCATTCGCATTCTCCTCTTCTATCCACTAGTTGTCATTCTCTTCAAAAGCAATCTTCAGTGTCTGAAATGCAATTCAAAAGCCAAGCTAATGACCTTAAAGATCTTCTCTGCGGGTTTGATAAAATAAGTTCTTGAAGATAGTTTGAAGGTTCCACTGTTTATCTATAGTATGTCTGTGTTTAGCCTATGTATAGCACTAGATATGTCAAAATATTTGGATTCGTCCATCTGGTCTGATACCAGTTAGCTTGTCTGATAATATATCTCTATTTTCTATGCACTTTTCCCCATCCGTACTGTGGCCTTGAACCCTGTAGGCAGCAAGTTCAGAGTACCATATTTTGAACATTCTCTACATCTCGGTATTAGAAGCACTCCTTACTTGTATTACACAACAAATAACAACTCCTATCTTATTTTTACCTGATAAGCAAGATGTATACTTGGTAGTATAATTGTAAGCTAATAATACTTGTTAAGAGTATTCTCTTGTTGATGCTCTGAGTCGGCAACCTGTTTTTGATATCTCTTGGGACATCTTATATACAAATTAGATAAGTGGTTGAGATATACACTTGGTTTTCCGGTAACAATTGTATAACGAGTATAAAGTAGTTTTATTACATAAAGTATTAGTAGGAAATAACCGTGAATGGTAGTATAAAGAACTAACTATCCTCCTACAATATGTTTCTTATATTGTTCTTTCAGCAACTGCTTAGTCATTCTAAATAATATTTCTCAGTCCCTATTGTGACTAGTGTGAAATCATAATATCATATTACTCAATTGAGTCATTATCAAATCAACATAAATAACGTATCAGTCATACTTGACTCAGACGTCAAATCTGATGACTGAAATATAGTCCTACTGTGAAATACCCAAAATTTTAAGATTTGTAACTGTGAATCTTGTGAAAATATATAAACCTTACTGGGTTTGTAACTTTGGGTTAATTATACAACCAAGTCATGCAGGACAGAATGATTTTGGTGATTGTCAGACATGTCCTTCAAATATCAGATTGTAGTTGCGGAACTACTGCCACTATTGTCGGAGGATAAAAATACCCACGGTTTCATCAGTGTAAATCTTCGGCAATGACAATAGCCTCTTATATTAAACCCATTACTATGAAACCCCTGCAAAAAATGGATAATTCAATATATAGTAGCAATTAATATTTGGTATACAATCCATCAGCCTTAATAATTGCCTCTATTCTATCTCTCCTGACCCTGCCAAAGCATCAAAAACATTTGGATCAAGAAGTTCCAAAAAATCTGTCTTTGCTCCCTCTATTGCCTTCTTGACCACATTGACATAATCTCTCATGAGATGGATATCTGGATTGCTCTCATGAACCTTATCTTTCACCAGAGATCAACTATTTTCAATTGAATTGAGATCCGGTCAATAGGCTGGAATTTGCAGAAGAACTATTTCCTGCCTTCTGAGCCATCTCCTAAAAGGCAAGTGACTCTTCAGATTGTCAATGATATAACATACCTCTTCTTCTTCCCCAACCTTCTTCCTAATGTCCTCCCATATACCTAGATAGTCATAATACTCAGAGATATCAATCATTGACTTCCCACTTACTCCACCTCTAGCAGAAGAACGATTAGCAAAACCAGGTAAAAAAAGGCCATAAGTTTGACCATAAAACTACCAGTCACTGGCATCATCTGCCTAATCCCTCTCTCTCCTCTCCTAGCACTATGTTCAACACAATTCTTATTCCACTTCTTATTTGGGTATCTAAATACCAATTTTGTTCTCTTTTCTCCACCCCTCTCCACAAATACCTCATCCTCCCACATTGCCTTCATTCTCCACTTCTCTGTTTTCAAATGCCTATTCCAATTTCTCTTGTGCCAGATCTTCATCCAAATATATTTTCTCTTCTACCGCCTATTTTTTACGCTTTTGTGCAATTCTTTTCTTCCACGTCTTGGTACAGACATTGGGTGCAACCTTTTTAGCAATCTCAAAATAGGAAGTGTGGTGTTTGTTTTGACCTTTCTCAACCATGGTTTCATCCTGCAACTTGGTAGTCTTAGGATGTCTTCCTCTGCCTACATCCTTCTTGCCCTTTTGAAATTCCCTTGCAATTGTGTTTGACACTGGTGGGAGAAATGTAATAGTAGTGGGAAATTTGCTCAGATCCCATTTAAGGCGCATGTAACCCAAGGATCTTCCCCCTAGTAAACTCAGAGAGGTGCTTAGAGGGAATAGGATTTTTGGCATGACTGTGGAGAATAGGAGGAATAGTTTATTGAAAAAAGGTAATTAGACAGGATGGTTTAGTTTTGGTTGATCTAGAGGAGTTTGTTGAGGTAGTGTAGGAGGTGCTGGGTAATCAAGAGTAGCGGGGTGTGATCAATCATTGAACGGCGGTTATTCTTGTCCCCTGACAATACTTATCCCGTTGGGGCAGATACGTGAATGTTCGCTAGGGCATCAAGAACCAGAAATGTCCACTCATTCCCATCCTTGCGGGTAACAATTCCCCCCATAATATCAGCCATTGGGATCTTGGAAATACATGTTGTGTGGTGGTCTTGCATTCTGATTGCTTGACTAATTCAGGCGAATAAATCATGAACTGCTTGGATATCTTCTATCATTGTGGGGTGGATTGGCTGGGGGGATTTGGAGTATCAGAAAAAATGATATATTAGGTGTTTTCTGAGAATCAATAATGCAAGAGTAGAGAATCGTGATGGGACGGGGAGTATGAGCTGATGGATGTTCGAATTCTAAGAGCTGCTTGGCATACTCACCATATTGGACCTAACCTCTAGGCACATATGCACTCTGCCTATCCACCGATCGCTCAGACTAAAAGGTCCTCCGGATACGCGATTGGGATAGATATGCTTGTGAAAGGCAAGCGGAAGCCCGGCAGGGGCTATTTCTTTGATGTCGCTCAGCATGTTGAGCAAACCTCCTGGGAGGTGCTCTAGGACTCGTGCAGCACTGGAAGGATATCAGAGGAGGAGCGGGAGGAGAAGTTTTCTTTGTGTGTTTTTCAGCCCAGGGCATGTCCTTGTGGGAAGGTGCAAATGCAGCCTTCTGAAAAGTGTGTAATATGGTTTTACACTCAAAGGGAAAATTGTGGACACGGCCAACAGTTCTGTTTGTTTTTGTTTTTGTTAGCATAACATTGCGGAAAGTGTGATCAAGAGGCAAACTGTTTTGGTGACAGGTGTGGTATCCCCTGATAGGATAGGAGGACTTGTGATGATATATTTTTCTGTCTGTCCTTGTTAGTTGAGATAGAGCATCGTGGATGTGGAAAGGTTGTTGGTGAAAAGTCTTTACCCTGCCCCAGCATTGTGCAATTGTACTTTTGCAATGAATATCTTGGCATTGGTTCTTTTCACCCTCGATCACTTGCCGTTCTGCCAGTATTCGCCCGCTATAGCCGTTTGCAAATAATGGAGAAGTGTAAGGTACGTATGTACAATAATGTGGACACGATATGCTGAACCTTTCCTGCTCTAGCTTGACAAATCTGGCCTTTACTTGAGAAAAGAAAACAATTACGTGGAGCTCACGTTTACTGACAGGAGACAATTCTCATGCTGATTAGCGAAGTAACTATCAAGTGAACAAGATAACCCCAACAAGCTTACGAATACTTCGATCACCCACCTCATGAGTTGAAATGTTTCACACACCGCCTCCAGAAGCCCTGAAAGTTACAGTTGGGATGATAACCACCGTTATCCAACTTATGAAATAACGTCATTTACGGGGAGACAGATCAGTACCGGCATCCTGATCACCCATAGCAACCACTAAAAAATCAAATCTTCATTTGATTATATCAATGAATAATAGAGATAATACTTTGAAAACTGAGCCTCAAGTACTTTGAGGCATAGAGAATCTGAAAATCTAGTTTTTATTTCCTGATGATAAATTGCAATCCTGGTATAGTGGTTTTAAGATTGCCTATTTCAAAAAAGAATTGCACTCCTTCCCATGGATAAATGGAGTGAAAACCCTCCAAGAAGCAAATTCTAAATGGCTAGAAGGATAGTATAAGTCTCATATACTCAGAGTAACCTGGTTTTAATTTACTTTATAAGCATTTTTCAAAGCAATAGTGGTCAAAAGAGAGATGGAGAACTACATATAAATTACATACAAATTGTGTCAATTTTACCATATAATATCTACATTCATAGTTGGTCAATACACCCAATTCCTTGAAATACCCTTTGCTATCATATCTTAAGTAAGCATAGAAAGTTTGAGGTTGGACTAACATGTCTCTCATGTCTCTTACATGATAAACTATAAAGAGTAATATGATACCACTAGAGAGCTATACTCTGATTGTTAAATAATTTAAATGGAATATTTAAACCAATTATAAGCCTGTCTATGATGTGATAAGTATCAGGAGCCTAGAATAGATAGTATGTATCCTGAATAAGAAAATATATCTAGTTATGGTAAATGGTAGAAGGTGAGTTATTTATATTGAACTAAATGTAATTAACAGGTAATCTGATGAGAAACTAGTATTTGTGCAACCTCCAAAAAGTACAGTTTGACTTCAAAGCCCCTTTAGGATAATCTGATAGCTGAATGTTGGTTCAAATAATTGATAATTGCAATTTGAATGCAGTAAAGCAATTTATCAATGGACCCCGCCACTTCGATAATAACCAAAGTATAAATTATGCAAAGCTTTTTTATTTAGCTTCAGACTTTGTATACCTACTTAAGGTATCATAGTAAAGGGTATTTCAAGGAATTGGGTTTATTGGCCAACTATGAATGTAGATATTATATGGTAAAATTGACACAATTTGTATGTAATTTATATGTAGTTCTCCATCTCTCTTTTGACCACTATTGCTTTGAAAAATGCTTATAAAGTAATTAAAACCAGGTTACTCTGAGTATATGAGACTTATACTATCCTTCTATCCATTTTAGAATTTCCTTCTTGGAGGGTTTTCATTCCATTTATCCATGGGAAGGAGTGCAACTCTTTTTTGAAATAGGCAATCTTAAAACCACTATACCAGAATTACAATTTATCACCAGGAAATAAAAACTAGATTTTCAAATTCTCTATATCTCAAAGTACTTGTAGCTATGTTTTCAAAGTATTATCTCTATTATTCATTGATATAATCTAATGGTGGATTGATTTTTAGTGGTTGCTATGGGCGATCGGGATCCCGATCCTGATCGGTTTCCCCGTAAATCACGTTAGGCTCGGGTTACCACGAGGTGGGCAAAGCTGGGTAAGATCTTTGTGGTCGGATTGCTTCCATTGATCGGTGATAGACTGACGAGCCGAAAAATTTACCTTAGCGCCAATTATCGCTTTATCGTCCACCCCGGTGGGGGTTTTCGCGCACGGCCGATCAATCCCTGCGATCCCTTACCGTGAATCCTTTTACTCCAGGTCCTCGCCTCGACACAAACGCAGCAGCCTCCCAGTCCTATCTATTCGTCTACCCCCAGTCACTCCACGAATGCCAAAATGCGGTCACATTCTGTCTCCCATGTCTTATTCAGTATATGGCCTCCCTTGAAGATGCCGGGTGTCCACCGGAGAGACGACCAGAATACAAAAAAATTGTAATCTGTATGGACAGTGCCTATCTGGCGGAATCCAGACCAGTCAGATTCTGTTCCGGGCAGAAAACTGCGCCCCCCCGAGAAGGGGAACATATTGTCCTTCGTTTTGTAATGAAACCCGTAGGCGATATCCTGCCATTACCGAAGGACGGAGCCCATTGCCTTATGCAAGTGGAGGAGGTCCCGTGGCATTTCACTACTAAGATGATAGACTACACCCGGATTATGAAAGGGCCCCAGACCTATATGGTCAATTAATATACGAGAGGTGGAGGATCTTAATATTATGCAACAGGAGGGGGTGGTGAGGATGCTTCTCGAGAGGGACGACGTCAATCCCAATATAGCTAACACCATAATGGCCTAGCGCCGCTCTGGTGGGCTGTCGAAAATCGGCATGCTGGGGTGGTGAGGATGCTACTTGAGCGGAACGACGTCAAGGCCGCCAACGTGGGCAGGTGCGAAAGACCGAACACCTTGATTGACATGGATTGGTATAAGTGACTTAGAAGGCTACTACAATCAACTATATGGGACGCTATAGTAAGTGGAAAGGCTACGCTATATCTGCCCCCCCAATGCCACACGGTGCCCAGCTCCATATATCAGGAATATTGGTGAGTTAAATTTACATAATAATCTAGTGTATTACTGGGATGTGATAGCACTGGAACCGAAACCCTATCACCGAACATTGTGTAGTCTGTTGTGTTGACTTCCTGTTCCTCCCCCCTGATATGATATGGCAGCAACTGCCTCCATCATCCCGAGATATGCGACTCTGTGGAGTCCTGTAAATATCCTAGCTTCTCCCCTCATGTGATAAGCGACGCTCGTGAGCCGATGTTGATTCTGGCACAATAAAAGTAGTTGAGTAGATGTACACTCATCAAAATCTACTGAGAGGCCCGATGAGAGCCTTGTGACAATTCCCATCCTCCCCATCGTGTGCTCACTCGGGTAAAAAGAACCGGCATTGGCGAAGGGGCTGAGCGATGAGTTGGTATAAGGCGTCTGACATTCCGGAATTGAGGTATGTCAAGCAAACCTCAGTAGATTTCCTGCATCAGTTCATCAGCCAGCTAAAAAAATAAACTCTTGAATGCTAGAAGCTAAGATGCTATGAATTTTAAACATCCCAATCTCCAACGCCATGATGGTGAAACTCGTTATTCACCTCGCTAACATCAATCCCACTTAACTACCTTCTAAACTGACATACCAGAGGTAGATTTCCTCACTAGTTACTTTTGTATCTGCGTAGGCTTAATAGTGTTAGAGTCGACGGGAGTGGATAGTGGAGGAACAAAGATGTGTGAGTGGATTTGACGGAAAGGTACGATGAAAGATTACAGAATGTCTTTAATGGTTTCATTTATTCTGAAGTTGAAAGGCGATGAAAATATCGATGGAGAATGTGGGCTTGTCTTTCCTTTATCATCAGTATGAAGGGATGGAGTTATGCATGGGGTGAAATGGATGAATGTAGAGAACGATGGAATGGTTACGTTGGTTTCCGTATACTCTATATATTCTTATATTCTGTTTAGTTAACTTAGTTTAAAGAAGATGAGAGCGAACGAAGTTTCTAATTTACCTCCTCTTAAGTCTAGCCCCACTCTAGTTTTTGTGTTCGCTTGCTTGACTATCGCGCCTTTAGTCTGTCAGCCCACGATAGCCTTATTTTAAGAAATAGAACAAAGATCAATGAGCAGGACTCAACTCCACCGCGAGGTCTCACACTGCCAGGATGGGATCTATGGAGACCACACTCGCATGTCAATTACAATCACTTTACCCAAGAAATTTTCCTCTCATCACAGCGTGGTAGGACGGGGGAGGAAACAGTACAGTACTATCCACTAACATCTAAAAAACTTTCCCAGATGGCTATCTTATTCAAGTTTTTGTATTACCGTAATACCTCTATGGTACACCGGGGCTGCGCCTACTTTTATATCCTACAAATACTCACACCAAGGTAAGCCCACTTGCTACCTCTTACATTTACAGAATCTAGTTTAGTGGGCCAACGCCTCCGGTATCTTCACCCCCTGACTGCTATGATACCAGCCCTCCATTTGTCGCAATGAAAGCGATATCCTATGAGTTAAATTTAGAGGTTGTACTTCATCAATTTAAAACATCCTCTCTAACGGTAGAGAGCAGAACAACTATCAGAGTATGGTGGCTATAAAGGACTGCTGATCGCTCAGCCTTCGCGAAGGGAGTCACCGGAAGCAGATAAACTCGCTCCTCCCGAATGTAGGACGGCTTCAAGTTTACAATCAATCTATTACGAATAATTTGCTCGCAACGGGGAGTCCTGTAACCCGCAACACTATCCACAAGCGTAAAACGACCAACTTAACGAAGCACTGGATACCAGAAATGAAGAATGAGAATATGAAGACATAACCAAGTCTAACCAGAACTCGAAAAGACGAAATACTCATATAAAATAAAAAAACGCAGATAAATGGTAAATTGCCCGAAGAAACGATAAAAATGGCCTCCTTAATGTCTATGTACATCCAAACTTCGCCACGACCAACCCCCCTCCCAACTTGCAAGTACAAATGGAATAAGAATATATCTGGTAATGAGGGAGGAAGGAGAAAAGAAGACAGATAAAAAAGAGAAGCAAGGAGAGAACGTTAGTGGAGCGCAAATGAGTGGATTTTTTAAGGATTTTTGAGGTATGATAGGTCTTAGCTTTCCCCTGGCGGCTGAAGAGCTTTCGGGGTCGGATGCAAGGTCATCCCTGTCTAATCTCATCTCTACATAAAGTACGGGGACAAAAGGGTTCGTCCGGCACGGCAACGGCAACCCCACAACCACTATAAATTTACTGCCTATGCAACCACAACTGCTTAGAATGAATTGAAAATTTAGATAGACATCCATTAAATATACTCGTGCCAAGGTTGCGGCGTTTGGCCGCAACCCTCACATGTTTGCTGGCTCACAACCGGGGGCACTCATACTGAGTGCCTGACAGCTCAACATTACTTTGTGGCTCAACATCAGTTTGTGGCTCAATACTGGTCTCTAGAGTAACAAAACTTTTCAAAGCAGTAATACCCCTGATGATAAGTTTGGACACCTTCCTTTTATATGCCAAAATTGAAGCCCTGTCTTTGATGGCCTTTACTTCAGCCTTTGCTCTGGCTTTTTCCCTTGCCTTTTCCCTAACCTGGAACTCCTTTCCTTTTGCCTTGATCTCATCAAGGAAGGGTTTACACCTTGCTTGCTCTGCTGTCTTTTTAGCATTTTGAGCTCTTCTAAGCTGCACTTCTGCCTTTTCTAACTCTGCATCCTCCATTCATTTGACCATTTGTCTCGCTTCAGAGGCATATATCACTCCCCCCTTTTGGATCTGCCTTTGACTTTGAGCCCTTCGTCTGGCATTCCTTGCCTCCTCTGCAGCTCGGGTATGCTCCATATGTTCCATTGCCAATGCACCTGATTGTGCAAGGGCTAACCCTCCTTGAAGCACAAGCTTTAGCTTGTTTTGGAAGCTGGGTGATAGGGGTTTTGCTTTGCTGAGTAATTCTTCACTCATGGGTTGGAGGCTGGCAACAGTAGAGGGAATAGTGAAAGGAGATTCAGGTTGCTGAGGTGAGGGTGCTTGAGGAGTGGATAATACCTCCTGAAGTTTGGAAAAAATGATGTCCAGATTATAAGGTATAAGGCCAGTTGCACGAAAGGCAGATTGAACCGTTGAAGGCTTGAAAGCCTGCTGGCAAATGGAGTCTATTGTGTCGAGAAATTCTAACTTGTCGAAGTCACCACAGCCAGTCCTTGTGGCTTCTTCACCCGCCTCAGCATGGTAATACTTATAGGGTTGAAAAAGAACAACATCCAATGGCTGGAGTAAATGACTAGAGTGAGCAGGAAGACAGAACACAACAATTTTGTACTGGTCGCAATAGTCCAGAAACTCCCTTGTACAGTGGGATCTAAAGCCATCAAGCAGGAGAAGGCGATATTCTCCACTCTTGTGCAGTGCTGAGAATTTCTCAAAGTGTACAACCCACTTCATGGTCAACTCGTCATTGTTGTAGCCACTTTCGGAAGTTCTCACAAGATAATCATCAGGAATTCGGGCAGTTGTGTACCAAGATTCCTGGTGGGTAACACCTTGAACAATAACCATAGGTGGGAGTACAACTCCATCATCACTCATGGTTGAACAAACACTTATGAGCTTACGATTGGTGGAGCTTCTGAGAAATAACTGCCGAGTCAGTTCCCATGTAATGTTTCATTGGTCTGGACCAACACTAATGTGAAATCCCATTTCGTCAAAGTTGTATGTATTACACCTCAGAAGAGCGTACTTCTGACACACTGTTCGGTATTTTTCAAACCATGATTTGAGCTTGGATATCTTCTTGCCAATGGGCGTGTTTCTGATCGATATCGATGGTAGGTTGCTTGTGAATGAAGTACTGCAGGTGTCAGTTGAGGAATTGCTGAGTCCAATGATCTCTTACGACTGGTGCTGGTTCAGAACCTGAATGTGAAAGTTTAAGGACGGCATTGGCACATCTTGTTAGTATTTGAAGCCGCACACAGCTACCTACGGTATCAAGGCGGTCCAGGTATTGGCAGACTGCTGGTTCCTGATCATTGGAGAGCTTATGATTGGCTCCAGGCTTTTCTTGCCATGACTGACAGCCCTTGAATCGTGCTCGTAGTCGGGAAACTGGGATCTCATAAGTCTGAGCAACTGCGGTGAGATTTGGATATTCATCTTGAGTGCTCTCTAGTGATCGTAGGGCTGCCTGAATGCAAACTTCAGTATCCTTATCTGGCTCTTTTCCCTGACTGGGAAGAGTCAAAGTGGGTGCTGGTGGCATAATTAGTATTGCTGATAGGATCACTTGATTACTAGGAAGAACCCTCTTGCACAAAAATTATTTCTTAAGATATTTTACAATTTGTTTTTTCTCATTCGGTGCCAAGATCTTACTAAATAACTCTATTAATCAGATTCTACCCTCTATTTATCTAAAATACTATATACTATTAAGCGAGGTTAAACCCTTTATAATACAGAGAGCCACAACGTGATGTTCAGCCACAAAGTGCTGTGTTGCCACAAACTGATGTTGAGCTACAAAGTGATGTTGAGCTGTCAGGCACTCTGTATGAGTGCCCCTGGTTGTGAGCCTGCAAACATGCGAGAGTTGCGGCCAAATGCTGCAACCTTGGCATGAGTAAGAAAACCCCTCTGTCAAATTGCAAAGAAAAAAATTCCATACTTTGTATACCATCCCCTTGCATATAAAACAGTAGCCACTCTCCTAGGTATTGACTCCCATAACTTTTCCAAGAATTCTCCTTCAATATCCTGAATCCAAACCACATCAAGCCCTTCTGCTAGAGACCTTCTGATAGTATCTGGACCTCCTTTGGTCTAGTGAATGTTAGGAAAGCGTTGATGCAGCTTGTCCGTTACCCTTTTCCAACAGTGCTCAATAGGATTGAGGTCTGGTGAATTGGGGGGCCATTCCATAACCTGTATTTTGTTTTCTGCAAACCAAGACATAGTATCTCTTGCAGTATGTATCTTTGCACCATCCTGCTGAAATATAGGATCTTCAACTGTGTTCCTCACCTCCTGCCAGACATCAACTAAGCCATCCTCCAAAACTCCAATATATACAAATCTATTCACACTATTGTCAAACATAGGAATCAGACGACCCTTATTTTTACCCCAAATACAAGCCCAGACAATCAACTTTATCCCAGGTCCTTTGGTAACCCCTTGGATACAGTTATTATGCCACTTTTCCTCAGGTGTTCTGAAGACCCAAATACCCTTAGGGTCTTTAGACTTTTCAACAATGCATTCATCACTAAAGATGACCCCCTCAAAGTCCTCTTTTGTCCAATTCTTATATTCTTTTGCTCAAGCCAACCTCTTGATAGCATGTTCATCCTTCAGAAATGACCTTTTCCTAGCTCTCCACTTCTTTATGTTGACTGATGCCAAAGCTCTCTTGACTGTCTTAACTGAGGCATGTGGGACAATCTCATTGTGCAATTCTGATAATGGCTGGCGGCGTGCCTTCTTGGCCTCTCTGACTAGGCGGCGGCAGGTTCTGGGATCGATAATTTTCAGTCTTCCAGTAACTGGAAGGTTTTTTGCATCAAGCCTCTTTTGATTGCGGTTGTAAAAACTTTGAACAGTACTTTTAGAGCGAAGTAAGAGCTGTCCAATTTTAGAAAAAGAAAGATTTTTTTCCCTTAGAGCAACAATTTGCCCCTTCTGAAAGCCTGTGAGGTAGCTTGAAGTTTCTGGAGGCATGGTTGTTGAGAGGAGGTTTATCGAGGGGGTGGGGTTTTTTGAGGTGCTGCTCAGTTACCGCCGATCGGACGAACCCTTTTGTCCTAGTACTTTAGTTCCTGGTATCATCCCGGCTCAGGCTAATAGGTATCACAATTGCTTTTGGCGAAATACCTCTGAATAGTTTCCTTAACATAAGGTCTCCCGGTCAGGAATATCCTTAACCTAGGGGACTCCCGAACAATATCCCTTAGTGACTCAATTACCTCTAGGACATTCCCCGGTAGGCATTCATCTAGCCCATCGATACCAATGAAAACTTGAGAGAACGAAGCAATCGCGATTCTCAACATTCGCACCAGATCCGGAATTAGCAGCCTTCTCCCTTCCTGAAATGCCTCGTGTATATCCTTCGGGAGCTCGCTTCTGCCTACCAGCTGCTTCAAAATTGCTCCTATTATGTTGATAACATTCTGTTCTTGTTGAGCAAGGCAGTCGGAGTACAACCACGCAACTACGAGATCTTCCTACCTTGCCTGATCACACAGCCTGTCGATCACTAGGGAACTAGTATTTCCGGCCGTTAGTGATATCCGCTCTTTTTAAAAAAAAATGCGGCCGCTTACCCCAGATATGTCTTGCCCACTCCCGGATTCCCGGAGCGGAACAAGACAGCCGCATCGACTCCACCCTCACCTCTTTCCCACTCCCGAAACTCGCTTGTTTCTAAAAGCCAACCCCCGACACCTTCAACTCTGCTGGTATGCACGTCATCATGCCTGTTACCTGGCTCTAGTGGAGAGAGCCAATGCATTATCTGTGCATTCTTGGCGGACTTATTGATGGTGGTGTTGTTGAAGCTGCCTGGTATGTTGCCGCAGTTGACATTGCCGTCGCCGAATCGTCCCCAGTGTGTATTTGCGGTCGGGGCCATGATCCTTGGTTCAAAATATTCGTTGTGTGTAGAAATGGTAGGGGAATACGCAAGGTGAATTAGGGGATTTACAAAATTTTCCTGTCGGCAAAGAGGAAGAAAAGCTCGGTTATCTAGTTTTTCTGTGGCAACGACCACCCAATGATATTGATGCTAAGGAAATGCTAACACAACCGAAGTTTTGATGAATTGCAGCGACCTAACCCCACCTCATAGACTACCGTGCTCGAGCATTGTCAAACAAGGTGTTGTGCTGTGCTGCTCGAGTAGGCTGTGCTAACATAGGGTACACCAATGGATGGTACTTGTTCTCGAGTACGGCCCCTCGACGAAAGCCCTTCTGATATTTGTGAAACCGGCTCCCCATACGATCCTAGTCAACGAGTGCGAACCGGAATAAAGCAATGAATAGGACCATGTTCCCGACACCGATCCTCACTCTCAAGTGAATCCGCAGCAGCTCAAGAAGCTCAATGCTAATTGTTACTAAAATTCACCGGCTAGCAGCCGGATGTCAGGAGATTTACAGCCTAGCTCCTCAATTTCGATTAATTGTGAACTGACCCTTGGGCAGAAAAGAGAAGCTCCACGGTGGAGTGCCGAGTTCCATCGTGCAGGGATCATACATGAGGATACAGTTGCCACTGGCTATAGTGAACCTGGACATAGTGAATTCCTGGCTATAATGAACGGCAAGAGCAGGAAAATTCAGATCCCACCAGATGTGGTTTGCTATAGTGAAAAAAAGCACTATGGTGTACTGAACGGAAAATAAGAGATGAACAGGGGTAGTAAAAAAGAAGTTACATACAAATTATTTGGGCTATAAGGAACAAGAAAATAAAGATAAAAAAATTTCATGTACAGTATTTCACGGCATAGAGAGTCCACGGCATAACGAGAATGCCTATACAAATAATCCCTGTCCTATCAAATCCCTATGGCCGTTCTCGTCTCACTTGTTGACTCGCTTTGCCATTGGTTACTGCACCCTATGCCTATCTAATGGGGCCTATTCAGTGCTTCATAAGAATCACGAATCCGGTCTGATGCAATAGGAGAAAAGCGAAGTAGATGAGGAGGAGGAGATGGGGTCGGAGTTGAATGAGGTCCAGGTGGTTCAGAGACATCTATCGGTAATAGCTGAGGTGAGGAAGATTCACGACACAGGGACAATTCCTGTATTGTTTCGGATCCTGTTTCTTTCGACTTTGTTGATCCAATTTGAAGCCAATTGGTAAGTGTTACTTGCTTCTTCTTAGACTCCTCATAGTGGTGGAAGCCTTGCTGAATTTTCTGCAGTTGTTGAACAGCAGTAGGTATTGGAAGTACCTGGCCGGTAGTTTGCAGAACATCTACAGGAAAGCATTCTAGTAGGTTGGTAATTTGACTAAGATAGGTATTGGCCAAGGCAACTGAGATGGCTTCAGGTGGTGAAATTTCAAGCATATCTTTGTCTGAGTCCTGGTCTAAAGCATCTTCTTTTTCTGAATTGAGGTAGTCCACTATCTCTGTCAAAGATATATCTTCTGGCCGGGCATCTTCATCACCAGCTTTCTCATCGTAGTCCAAAAACAGGTTAGCAAGACTATTGACTTGCTCGGAGTTGCAGCTAATATCAATGAAAGAAAGAATTGAAACCTGGGTTGCTGTCCGGATGTGGTCAATGTACTCCTCATAGGATGAGTGAAGCTCATTATCCAGTGACTCTATTAAACCAACTTTCTGCCAACAGTGAAATATTATGCTAGAAGGCCACTCATCCCATGCCTTTGCTACCATATAAATCACCTGTAAAACATCGAGATTTGGTGCCGCTTCACCATACTTTTCAAAATAATTGACCATGTGCTGAACAAATCGGCGTCAGTAACCAGCTTTAACAGATCGAATAATACCAGCATCGAGTGGTTGCAGCCAAGCCATCGTATTACGTGGGAGATAAATCAACTTGACATGATCAAGTACAGGTAGGGGAGGACCAGCGTAGTCATTAGGACGAGATTCAGGAGGAGGATGTGTTGGGGCATTGTCTGTAATGAGAGTAATTCGACGACCTTGAATGTGCATACTGTTATTCAAGTTTTGTAAATATTCATACCAGAGTCCGGAGAGCATCCAGGCTTTACGGTTATATCGGGAGGTGAGAGGAAGGTTCTCGGAGTTGATTTTCGCCTTTCAGAAGGCAATTGGGTTATTCGATTTGTTGATTAACATCGCTCTCCACTTATCTGACCCGTCCGCATTTACAGTTAAAAAAACAGTAACTCTTGTTTTATTTTTTTTAGATCCACGAGTGACTTTGCCCTTTTGAGCAATCGTAGTATCGGGTCGCATATTGTATCTAAAGAAGAAATTATCAGTTTAATCAATATTAATTAGATACATTATACTTACTGTAATGCTAATTCATCACAATTATAAATTTCACGAACTGCAAAGTCTTTTAGTATTTCCTAAATACCATTACGCATAGCTAGAATACCAAAAGCCTCAGGGTCATTAATGACTGAATCTCCTTGTGTTTTTACTCGTCCTAACCCATTTCTATTTTTTACTGATCCTAGCCACCCTGAAGAAAGCTCAAAGCCTGAGTAATCTTCTGTATTTTCTCCTTCCCTCATGTCTGATAGCTGTTCCGTAAAGTGTTTGGCTACTCCCAAAATAATCTCATCAGTTGTGATTACTCTGGCTAACTGTGCATGGTAGATCCACTCAACAACATGACTTTCCAGTACAGGAAATTGCTGCTTTCTGGCCTTCTTTTTCCAGTTATCGGTAGCACTAATATCGATATTGAGGTATTCACTACTACTTTTCAAAATTGTTGAAAGTGTTGACTTTGAAAGTGGTAGGCCCGTTACAGGATCTGCATATATAATCTCATGATCAGTTATCTCTCTACCTACAAGTTAATTTTAAGAGCAAATACCGGGAAATAATCTTGAAAACTCTTCTAGCTTCATCCTCTCGTTTTCTTTTGACTCAAACCGCTTCTTGCAGATTTCATGTTTTTCAAGAAGAGTCAATGCACGTCTTCGCTTATTCTGCCCATCTCCGAACCGTGTAGCTATTTGGTCGATTCGGCGGGCCACAGCACCTGAAGGAACTGACGCTGGTACTGAGAAGCTGGACATCGAAGTGCTGGACTCACCGCTTTTTTGACTCGCATTCGCCATGATTGAATTCTGCTTCTTCATTTATTCCAGTGCAGAAGCTGCCCGCTCCTGTTCTCCCCTTATTACGTTGTCACTACCCCTCACTGCCAATACTGACTTAGTCATCTTTGCTATAGTGAACTACTGGCTATAGTGAACGCAAGGAGCGCTGTTTTTGTCGTTCACTATAGCCAGTCGCAACTGTAAGCCTTCGGCGGCTGGTTCCATCACCAGGGGCTGACGCGTGCGAGGCTCCAGCCTCGGGTAAAGAAATCGGAAATGCGGAAGATAAAAATCAGAAACACGGCTGCTCAATTGGGTCGAGTACACCCGTACCCTTCAATCAATACCCCCAGAAGTCCGATCACGGTTTTCCTTTTTATTCTTCTTTATCCCTCTTATCGGAGGCTGTGTGCATTGCTAACCGTGCCAAGGTTCCCGCCACTCTGAAGGATGCTAAGCGACAGTCAAAGTTTGCGGCGCTCCAAGTGAGTGCCTGACAGCTCAATGCAATCTGACAGCTCAACCCAGCCTTCAATACCGTACTCGAGTACCGTATGTATCTCGGGAATGTGGATGTAAGAGTTACGAGCTACTACTAAAACATTCTCTGATGCTTTAAACATTCCTTCCTACTTTCTCACACATTGTTTTAGGTCTTTGAAAATAATTCTTCCATTCCCTTTCCTCTCTTTTACAACTTTTATTTTCGCAAGCTGAGAGTTTTGTTTGGATTAATTCGGTAATAATTTATTTAAGTAAACTATAGAAACTAAAGGGACACCGCCTATACTGTGCTAAGGTTCCCACCACTTTGAAGTACGCTAAGCGACGGTCAAAGTTTGCGGCACTCCAAAGGAGTTCCTGACAAACACGCAACTTTCTCGCTTAATTTCCAGAAGTACCGTACTTGTACTTAGTACCGTATTTACTCGGTCGATTCGCTAGCTCCAAATATCCCTGATATTGCGACATTGGCCTCGATAGCATTAGCGTCGTGGGTTTAGCCTATTGTAGCTAGCATTTCAAATGACTTCAAACCGAGCCACTCTATGGCTATGGCAACCATACCGCCATACCTGGTTTTATTTGCCTACCGTCAGTACGTTGAAATAAGGTAGGGGCTGAAGCAAAACATTCAAAACAGTCATGTAGGATACAAAGGCATTTGATCACTCGAATGCCAAGAGACTATCTGCGGCGCTAACGCATGAGAGAGATTTTGCGGGTGTCTCAGCGGGCCAGGGGATAATATGGTTGAACTGGAGTACAGTATGCTTATGTAAGTCAACTTAGGGCCCATTTACATAGAGGACTGTCTGGCAGCACAAGAATGTACGCTCAAGCATGTACCTGGTGGTTACCTACAGTGTGTGTTGTCTATTGCCTGGTGGGATTTCCAAACCCGCCTCCATGGGAACGTCATGTATTGACCGTCTCGCTAGAAGAATTTTGGACGGTGAAATATTGGGTAGTCACTCTTACACCGTCTATTGGGAAATTATGCCGCTTGGCAAGGAATCGCCTAGTTTTCTCACCGAGACTTGAAAAATAGACGGTTTGGTAAACTTGCCCTCAGTCTAGCGAGTAATGTGGAAATTGGCGAAAAAGTGAAGCAGTTAGTTACCAGCCGCTGGAAGTGGTATCACACTATTTTTCACTGTGACTGGGAAGTTTTTGGGTACCCGAGATTTTCGAAATTTTCTTAGTTGGGGGGTTATCTAGCATGAGCAGACTGAGAAATTTTTTAAAAACAAAAGCTTTGTGGTCTGCTCTAAGCCTCTAATGTAGATAGTATGATCATTGCTGGGCTCATTCTGGTGTGGTATGAGGATCTAATTTGAGTGTTTTGATTGCCGTCTGCTCGCGAATCTCGGGGGTATTGGGACACATCCCGACGGCAACGATCTGTGTTTTGGTGTGCCAAGTCATCAAGGCCCCGGGCATCTATGATGCGACGAATTTTCCCTAAGCCGCTAAGACATTCAGGTCTATTTAAAATATCAACATTTGCTAGCCTATCTGAATGGTAGTGATACGAAAAGTTTCGCGCTTGGGGGATGGGGTATCGTACTCGGGATCGGGCAAAATCAGTACAGTACTCCACAGCATAGCCAAGATGGAAATGTGATAGTCTGTGTAGATTTACCTCCGATGACTCGAATACTGGTAGGCTAGTGTTGAAAATTTTAGATAGGGCTGAGTGTCTCACTGGTTGGGGGTTAATTTCCTTGTTCTAGTCTTGGAGATCCGCTCAGGTTTCAAGAGATGCCGGGTACCCCTTACCCGTGGTCCCCCTTGATCTCTAACAGTGAACGGCACTCAGATGATACTATAGCGCAGACTCCTTCCGAGAACCAGCACGTCACCGGCAATACCAACATGTTCAACAGTATTGTCAACTTCATCACGGAAATAGATGCCGAAGATCAAATTCTGCAGGACTATCTCCACTATCTCCACACCAACGGCGCCAAGGTGTGCCCACCAACCGACTAAATGGGGTGGTAAACTAGGGCCTAGAAACCAATGATTTCAGAAATTGGGGTGATGCGTAAACAAAATCAGAGTGAATACGGCACCGAAATGGGATATGGAGGGAGAGAAGATAACGATAACGAGCAACTTAGGTCTA
This sequence comes from Tuber microsphaerosporum, assembly GCA_003521225.1. Taxonomy (NCBI): domain Eukaryota; kingdom Fungi; phylum Ascomycota; class Pezizomycetes; order Pezizales; family Tuberaceae; genus Tuber; species Tuber microsphaerosporum. Next base: position 1,741 of record QOVD01003042.1, on the reverse strand, counting down.
TTCATCGTACTTGTTTGCTAAACTGGTGGTAATGACAGGAGTATATATGAAAACAAAAACGCCTTCCTTAGCCTTCCAACGATCACCACTTCCTTCAACACATAACTCCTCATCACCTTGTTCATCCCTTAAAGAAACAAAAGAAAGAAACATTCTGTGTTATCTCCGAACAAAAGAAAATAGATCTCAAAGACTTCCGCTTGTTCCTTCTTCATTTCCGTAGCCTCTATGCTTTCCTTTCCATCAGTCAATAAAACATCTTTCATAGCTCCGGTGCTTTCATAGAACAAAAGAAACTCTAGCATGCCGAGCAGCATTTCCAACAATGCGGAGACGGTTGAGTTGATCCAGAGCTGTTCTGTTCCGGGAGTCCGGGGTGGGCAAAGCTTATCTTACGCAGGAAGCACTCCTGCGGAGAAGGAGAATGCAGAGTCGCTGACGATCGGTAAATGATAGTTCCCTCGTTATTCATAGTCTATACGGTCAGGCTAGTGGGGAAGACAATGCCGTCATAGGACTTCACTGCGGTTTCCATGCCAAGGAAGAGTCCACCAATATATTGGGCGCCACGCTCAAGCTACTTGCCATCAGAGGGGGATCACAGAGGAGATACGGGAGACTTTTCTGAAGGCCAAGCGAGAGTTTGGCGACGGAAGTTTCCTACTTTCTGATATGGCAGATGTTGTTTGTAAAACAGGCAATTATATCACTACAGCGGGTATTTATATTCAGAGACACTTTGGACGGGTCGACTGCGAAGCATCAACGGTGATGGAAGTGCTATGATCGCGTGCAGGTATTGACGGGAAAAGTCGAGGTCTGTGTTCTTCTATGGATGTCGCTAGCTAATGATCACTTAGAGCCTGTTTGGTTACAACGGTTCCGTTCCGTTGGGCGACCGTTTCCACTGTAAAAAGAGTGTTCTTTCCGTTTTGAAACGGAAGGAAAAGGGCCTTTTGTATGGGGGAACGGAACGGAACCGTTGTGGCCAAACAGGCTCTTAAGTAGTGAAAACACTGCTCATACATGAATGGCCTTATATCTCCTTTCGTGTCCTATACACCCGTAGATGCCCTAGTGTGCCCACTCGTCCACACTATTGTGCCCTTCCATACCATCGCGCTCCCTATTATTGCGCTCCTCGGTACAACGTTCTACAATTGGGATTATTACACCATCAGACGGGAGGTTCTTAGGTCATTGTGAGAAACTGGTCGGGGGTCACTAAATGTGCGAGTATTCCTTACTAGGAGGCCCCCTATCGACGAACAGATTGTGAAATGTTTTATCAAGGCCTTTAAGATACCAATAGGTTCTACCGGTGCGGATATCAAGAGTTATCTGGAGATGAGGCTGGCCGACGACAGTGACCCTAATGCAATGGACGACAAATTGCGGGCGGATATTATGAGAATTATTCTGGTAAAGATCTCAGAAAGGTAAGAAAGAATATTAAATACATTCCCAATACAGGTCTCGGGTATGATTCACTAACAGGGGTAGCTAGTTTCCTTCTCGAAATCGTCCGCCTCGGAACAAATCATTATCGCATCATCGGGCATCACTCGGGCTATCCCCGACCGTCCCTGTTGGAGCATCCTTCAATGTCGGGCATGGTTGACCGCAGGATAGACCGCAGGATACTATGTGGCGGTGATGCGGCGGCGAGTGAGACCGTATGTGCCAAGAAAATCGTGGCGGGGTATTTCCTGTATAACTAGTAGGGCTCACACCCTCCTCT
>QOVD01003041.1:0-26057 GCA_003521225.1 Tuber microsphaerosporum | reverse complement strand
GGGGGTGGGGGTGGGGGTGGTTCAGATTTTAGAAAATCCTGAATTTAAAAGTTGATTTTCTAGATTTTAGCTGGAAAATATGCCAAGACCAGTTCTAAATCCTTTCCAGATTGGAAGTCCTCCAATACTAAAAAAGTAACAAATCAGCTCCTAGTAGTAGCAGAGGAGGTCCAAATACCGGTGCGCTTAGTACCGGTAGGAAGTATTTGCGGCTTCAGTGGTCTGCCGTTGCTAGCCTAACTGTCGGTCGTTAGTTGCAGACACTTATTCTACTACCGGTAGGTATGATTCGCCAAGTATGATTACTCAATACTAACCTGTTCTTCACAAACCGGAAACAGGGGAAAGGAAGAGAAGGGCCTGGCACCACGACACCGCTGGCATGTTGGGGAAGTATCGTAGAATCTCGTGAAAGTCGGAATGGAGCCAAAACGAACTAAAGTGAAAGTAAGATAATGGAGCCAACAGGAGGTACCAAGAACGCCAACTCGCCGCTCACTACAGTTTATTAAACGTGCTTTAGCTATATAGAGGTCGACGATTGGGTAGGTTTAAGGAAATCCTCACTAGCGCCATTCCGACTTTCATGAGGTTCTACTGTAGCGAGGGTACAGTATACAAGGTATCATACTTTCGTATACTATGGCATGTATGATATTGTGTGTACTAAGGATTTCTTTTTTGTATTGATTCTCTTACCCTTGCTTGCCATTGAGACTCGTCCGGGGTTGCTTAAACCCAAGGCCCTGGACAAAATGGCAGTGACTATCCGAGCAGGGCAAAGTCTACCACAACTCTTCATCCTCGATACAATGGGATAACAGACTATGCCTGAATGACTGCTATATAGTCTCTCTTCCCCCTCGCCTTTTGCAGATGGAAAAGACTGCCCACTTCCTCATAGCTCCCTGACCTCCACTCCTTATCTAAACTCTCAAACAAAAGCCTTCAATCGCACCACCTTTCCAACAAAGGAAAAATGATTCCATTTATTTTGAAGATCATTTCCTGTGAAGCTTTCCAGTTTGTTTGTTGCTTCAAACCTTCGAACCCCAGCGAGTGCCCCGAAGGCCCTCGACGCCGGCCTGAAAACGCTGTCACGAGACAGCCAGACCCACCACAACCTATGACAACTACAATTACTCCCAGTGCATCTTCCCGGGCTCAGCACCTAGGTGGCACTGCCCAGGCAGCTTCCGCTCCCTCTGGGAGCACAGCCTGATTATGTGGTATGTTGGTTGTTTAGTTACTGTGAGTAGACTACTGAATTTGTGCCAACCTTGTGCTGATATCTGGACCGCTCACACATGTCAATATAGACTTTCGGGATATCGTTTGTGAGGTGGTTGTGATCAAATCGAGGCAGGATGTGGTGGAGTGACGTGGTGGGGGTGCTATTATATCTTTGGAAGTTTAGCAGTTTCATTAATTGTCAAAGTCAATTCCATAGGGGCAAGAGAGTTTGCAGAGTTCGTATGACAGGGCTTGATGCAAAGTAGACCATCATTTCAAATTGAAAATCAATAAGCCCTATTTTGCACGCCATAAGAAAAAGTTTTTTTTAAAAACTTTTAGGGCACTTTTATTGCTACTGAAATATTCTCAGAACTTTTTGATTATAGCTCAACGTGTAGGCCTCCCACTAAGTTTCGTTTTCATCGCATCTGCCACTAAGGCAGCTGCTCTGTGAATAATAATAATATTTATTTATTTTTGTGCTCTTTGGTCAAGGGGGTTCTAGCGTTTGCAAAAATTGAATCCGCAGGGGAGGCTGGGTTTTTCTATATTGCCACATTCCAAACACCTTAACTGTCAAAATCCAGGTTGAGAAACCTTGCCGTCAAGCCCAGTAAACCGAAAGGCTAACTATAATTCCAGGTTCAAAGCCCATTAGTCACTCATAGAAACCCCAGATGCACATATCGCATGACCAGAAATAAGTGATATTGTACGAACACCACCTCAGACACCGCTGGAGGTACGTGGGATCTGTCCTGTGGCCGTGCCTAGTCGCATGAGGGTTTAAGGTGATTAATTGCGATACTTTGACTGCAATTGGGATCATGATTGGTGGCTCAGTGGGTCGCTCCCCTTGCCGTAGAAACATTCTACTTTGGTTTATAGTAGCCCTTATCGACCGATCTCCAGTTGGGAGCTCCTTTCTCCTTTTTCTTTCTCTCTGTGTAGATACAGATACCTACTCTTACACAACTGCTTTATTTCTGACAGACAGGGCCCTAGTTAACGTAGATTATAGCAACCTGCATGGTAACACAAGGTATGAGTAACGTTACATCTTTGACCATTTCAAAGGGGAAGAATTGTGAATGAGCTGTCAGAAATGCACTTTTGGTTTCATTGGAAGCTTAGAACTTAACTCTCGCGCTGAGACGTCGAAAATTCCCTCCCTTGGATATGGAAGTGGATAGATGGCGAAAGCACTGTGAAAACTGACCACCTCAGCCTCAGTTTAGGATGGGATAAGGCAAAAAAAGGCCAGACCTCACAAGAAAAGGCAGCTCCAACGTCCTGGGGTGGGGCTCAATGGTCCGTTTCCCACGGTAGTTGATCTCACTTGTTATGAGCGACAGGTAGGAGGCATATACCGGTAGTATAAGAAAAACGTATTGCTACAGCGTTCGTCAGTGCGTATCTGAGCGCTCGGACCAAACCGGCACTTTCATGCTCTAGCACCGGTTCAATCGCAGCCCACCCAAATACACGCCCCGTCCAAATTGGTGGGGGGCTCCTTAAATCAACCTACTCCCGCTTTTATATGCAGCGAATTTATGATATCAACTACTCCGGACCTCAAGATCGCCCAACTTTGAATGATGGAGACTCCAGAACAACAGCACCTATCAAAAATATAAAGCTATTAAATGATAGATTAGAAGCTGGAGAACAAGGTAATAGAAGCAGATTTAAAAAATATAAAGTTTTGATTGAGTTATCAAAAGGCAGTTATTTGGACAATGTCACGCCCCATTATTTCCTGTTAATACCGGCAGACCAGTTAATCTACCCTTAGTAAGCCAAGACAAATGTCGCTCTGGTCCGGTTTAAGGAGTCCCCCACCATACACAATTCCCATCGACCGGCTCGCAGGCCCGGAGCGCTAGGACCCGACCAATCAGAGGAACCGTGTATTCGGTCAAGGTGTGTACCGGTATCTGAGTGTTCCGTGATTGTGCTTCTTGCTTGTAATCCGAAGGTATCCGAAGGGCCGACGTCCTTAGGTCTGAAGCACTCGTTGCCAGCACGCTAAGGGCCTGGCAAAAATGGGGCCGTTTCGTTGGGCGACCGTTTCTGCGGTGAAAATGGCCTTCTCTCCGTTTTGAAACGAAAGCAAAAGGGCGATTTTTATGGGGGAACGGAACGGAACCGTTGCATCCAAACAGGCCCTAAACCTATTTTGGAACAATCTGAGCGTGGAGAATATTTATGATATCATAAGCCGATCCCCAGCGCTGAGTCATTTGCACATTAAGAAGACTGAAAATTCCTAAATCCTGACCATGATGCGATCTTGGCGACAAAAGAAATGAGCCAGTCCCATACAAAATGCACAAGTTTAGCCAACCGCTGTGATGAGGCACAACAAATTTTGTTCTTCAAAAAGTGATCAAGTGAAAGGGAATCAAAGATGATTTAAAATATAAAATTTCCAGTTTTTTTGCCTTACCAGCCACTGGCAGTAAGCATGTGAAGCTAGCCAGTGCAGTTGTAATGTAGAAATCCTATACAAATTGGTTGTCTTGGCACTGTTTTTTGGCTCCCATCCAGAATTCTAGCACCCAGAATTCCTAGAATGTTTTTTGTAACCTAGTGCTCAATTATGTGAATCTTCTTGTCAAATTGTGCAATCTAGAATATTCCTTGATTTTTCTGATGTTATGGTGCTGGACAGGTACCTTTTGAAAATGGGCGTTTTGTATGGAAAAGCCGGTGGGGGCTCGTTTCTTTTGTTGCCAACTTCGTAGAGAGTCCGGTAAGAAGTGATTGGACAGTTATTAGGGTTAACCAGCCAAATATATCCTTGTCCGTTCAGGTTGACTGCCCTTTGTGCAAGGTACGGGGGATGTTTTTGCACAAGGCAGGGGTTATTTCGCGGGCTAACTTAAATTATCCCTTAGACTGTCGACGGCTAACGAACCTAAGTGGCAACACGAGCACTCGAGAGCAACATCAATGATTAAAATTTAGAAGGGGCAGTGGAAAAAAACACAGGAACAAAAGAAAAGACTTATTTAGAATGAAAAGTAATAAAAGAATTTCTCTCACAGAAGGGTTCATTGTAACTACCGCACTTCCATCCAGTCTGGCCGGAGCGGATTAACGGTCCCATACAGGCCCATGACCGTTCCGAGGATACCTTTACCGTGCCTTACAAGATTGATACTATACAGTAAACTACTGTAAATTACACTAGGAAGGTGAAATACTGGAAAATGGCACATTTCATATTAAATCCTAACGCTACTGGTAGGTAATCCTTTCTCCCACCTTATGTCTTTATGTCAAGTTGAGGTAATCCAACCTCTAGCCTTTAGGGTCTATCCTAGTGATAAATATTTGGCATACGCTTGAAAAAGGTTCATACAAAGCTGGAGCACACCCTATATTATAAACTCTTCTCTGCTCCTGGTTCCTTATTATCAATTTCACAAAGGCCCTTAGTGCTGAAATTTGTCCCTGATTTCTCATCGATTCTGTCTCTTCCTTCCTTCGCATGGATGTTTTTGTGAACTCGACCCTAGGGAAAAGTTTGAGAATGTTGAAGAACTGATGAAGGGGTGATGGCTCTTGTAAAACATTAGGTGGACTGGGCACTCTAGGTAATGATATGAGTACCATACTAAGATCCGAGATTGCCATCTGAAGCTTTACAATAGTTAATAAACAACCCCTAGTGAGTTTACCGTACCTTACCGTATGGCGCCGCATAATACTATATCATATCACAAGGGATAGCTTACCGTGCTTACCGTGCTTACCGTCCGAACCCTCTGAGAGGCCGAGTGATAATGCGTGTAGACAGTTTCCCAAGTCTGTACAACCCTAACCCACCGGCAAGTTCCACCCGAGACGCCATGAAAGGCCAGATCCGCAAGACTGAGCTCACCTTCATCCAAGCTCAGCTAGGCACATCGCAACCACTACCTCCACATCACTACCAGGTATCACTTTCCCCTGGCAGCAGCGAGAAAGAATCACCTTTCCTTCTCCTCCCCCTTCACTCCTCCTTCTAAAGCTCGTGGAAAGAAAAAGAAGAAAAAAAGCAAAAGACAAGGATAAAAAAAAAACATGGACCAAATCCAAAGTATAATCGACGGCTTCATCGTAACTTGCCCCCCCCTCCCGGCACTCTCTTCGCCGTCATTAACTAACTTGAGCAACTAAAAAACTAGGACTTCGAAGGTCAACGCCTCGCCGAAACCCTCACAACCGCAATCCTCGTTCTCGCAGGGGTAATTATCCCCCCCCCCCTTGCGATAAACAGACACAAACAACTCACAGACGTCTTTCTCTCTCGCTTCAGGTACTAGCTTTCATAGTCGGCTACGTCCTCTCAGACCTCAAATACACTGTTTACATCGGGCTCAGTGGCACGGCGATCGCGTTCCTAGCAGTGGTCCCGCCCTGGGGTATTTACAAGAAGAATCCGTTGACATATTTGCCTGCCGGTGGGGTGCAGGTTCAGATGGTTGATGGAGATGCTGGTGGGAAGGAGAAGGATGAGGGGAAGAAAGTCAAATGAGTGTTGGGATTAGGGGGTTGTTTTAGTTGGATCGGGTTTGATATCTTTATACTGTTGTGATGGGAAGAGGAAGAGTTAGGGAGGAGGGGGTCCTTTGTAGGATTGCTATGGTGGGAGTACCAAGCGGAGCAAAGGCCATGGCAATAGAAGCCCCGCCATTGGATATTTTTCTTCTTCCCATTCTTATCTTTGCTTTGTTAGATTGGATAGAGTTGTCTCCGGATTTTTCACTAGTCGGGCTCTATCATAGTAGGACTTGGGGCTATAAGCTCGGCAACGACGGGTATGGATGCGGAGGTAAAAAGTGAGGGCATGCTCCTAGAAGGAAACTTCCGGGCAGATTCCCCACCGCAGGTACCATGCTCAAAGAATACCCATACTTCTATAGCCCAAAAACAGAACATCGGGGAAATTTAGAACATCACCGCTGCTAATGCTCCTTCCCAATTGCCAGAAACAAAATTTCCCATTAGTACCAACCTTATCCCCGCTATGTGCCTACCTTCCAAAATCCATCAGCAGTACCGGTATCTGCGCCCCATCACCGTCCAATTAACCCCACTACTCAGTAAACCCCAGTATTTGTATTACAGTCCCACCCAATGATATAGTACTACCCAAAAAAATGCCCCCATGATTAAAAACTGCACCATACATGAAACCCCTAGAACCCCCTTACAAGCACTGAAAAAGTCCTGGTAGATAGCGCAGCACATACTCGACGGGGACATACGTAGCTCATGCGCACTACACAATGCCTAAAAACGGTACTTTGCCACTGGCGCTGTAGTTGAGAACCGCGCCAGGAACGTCCAGAATCCCCCCCCCGTTTGGATTAGGGGGAGAAAACACGCTGAGAACACTCTTTCAGCCCTCGGTTCAGACGGGTAAGAAATAAAAATACAACAGACCTTACCGGAAGAGGCAACTCCAACGTCCTGGTGAGATTCCCGACTGTGGCGCAAGAGATTTTGCATGGTGAGTGTGTGAACGTCCCTGAGTGGAGAAATCGAAGCTTTAAAAAAAGGTTTGTTTTTCTCGACTGGAGCCAATATAATACCTCCAATTGAATGGTTCTTTGTGAAGGTGTTTACCCACTCCCCCTTTAAAGGTTCTTATGCCATATCAGGGTTTTTGTGATACTGTACTTCTATATACCAGTATTATACTTGGAATGTACTGTACGATACCGGGAGGGTGCAGTGCATAGTTGGGGCCTATGCTACGAGTACTGTACTAGTACTTGTGTTGATACTGCACGATTGTGCTAGCTCAATTTTTTCTTCTGGGTCTTGTTACCGCACTACACGTTCATTCGTAGTTGAACGGGTTTGTGAACACAGCTGCCATTGCATACCATCGGAATTCAACTTCTTTGCTTAGATCTTAGTGTTATGCAAAAGTGGTCGGGTTCACAAACGTCGTTCAACCACCAGCGCTCGAGTTAGGTACCGTGCCGTGCATATGGAGACCGTTGCCAAGAGGGGTGTTAAGAAAAACATTAAACTGAACGGGGCGATCAAACTCGATTTCTCTTCTTGATTGGCTAGAGAGCCTTCGGATGATCCTAACCAGCTCCGAGAGCACCGGTAGTATGGTGGGGGGCTTCTTAGATCAACCTACTTGGACGCTCTAGGATCACTCGGCCTTTGAATGTCGAAGATTCTTGAGCTACGGCACTTATCCTAGATATAGAGCTAGAGAATAAGTCAATAGAAGCTAATTTAATAAATAGGAAGTTTCGACTGAACTCTTGGGGTTGAAAAAAGGCGGTTAACAGAAGAATTGGTGGTTAATCTCAATTAACTTATAATTAGTAAGCTAGGATAATTGTCGCTGGAATGTGGCCGGGGAGTCCCCCACGATATGTTCTTGAGCAAACCCCGGTAACGGTCTCTATATACACAATGGTTACGGTATCCAATCCGAGAGAAAGAAGGAAACAGGTCTAAATAAAAACGCTAGTACTCTCCAACAAGAATGCAGATGAAATGAAACGAAACATCCTCCAGGAAAGAAAATATGGTTGATACAAGAGATAAAGCTAAAAGAAGGAAGAGAATGCCGTAGAGAAATGTGTTTCAGGAAACCTAACTTTCTTTTTTTGCGCCAGGAAATATGTGGTAAGAACCGCCTATCAATTTAAAAACAACAAAACGTAACACCCCTCCCAATCGCCACCTCAACCCATCTCAAATCCACATGACAGCGGCCGGGAAACAAGCACCACTTTTATCCGACTCTATTTCCGTTTTCTCGTTGACTCAAGCCATGTGTGCTTTATGCGCCTCCGCCAAAAATCGAACCATTACGACTTCTGACCAAATCCATCTCTCATGCTCTGAGAGCTAGCACTCATGGTAGGGTTGGACGTTGGGAGAACTCCAGTCTTCGACTGGGACTGCTTAACCTTCGCAAGAGCGTAAACGAGCCCAGAGAAAAAACCAATGGCAATAGCCTAGAATATACTTGTTATGAAGTAGCCCATCGGAGATGGGGAGGGCAACTTACTGTGACAGAGAAGAAAGTAACAGGAGCATCGAAAAAGATCAATCCAGAAATAGCAAGCGGGAGCTTATTAAGAGCACCGACCATGGAATAGGTGGTAGACGAAGTGGTCCGGACACACCATGCAGAAGTATATGAGATAAAGATGGAGGAGAGTCCAGAGAAAATCATAGCAATAATTATGTTATTACGGCGGTCCTCGGGAAAGTTTAGGTTGATGTTGGTAGAAGACCAGTCCTCAAAGAGGAGGGAGCTGAAGAAAAGAACAGGGATGGAAAGAAGGTTGTTGTAAAACATAGCTATAAGGAAGCGTCAGTGATGTACAGAGGTAATTAAGTGAAGAGAGACATACTGTCGAAATCTTTGAAGTTAGTCAACTTTATTCTCTTCCTCATTCCCAAGACATAGCTTGCAGAGCTCAAGCAATTGATCAACATCCAGATATATCCGGCGTTTAGTGTGCTCAAAGCAGCGGCGGTCTCATCGGAGCTATGACCATAGCTGTTGATGGCAGCACTGATATCGGCCCATGCCGCAACGACGGAAGAAAGAACCATCAAGCCAAATGAAAAGAGCGCCATTCCGGTTACAGAGCCACCGAACCATAGAACTTCACCATAGGCAATCAAAATAATGGTCAAGTTCTTAAATATGGTATAGACCGGGATCGATAAGAATTGGAGGGCTTTGGAGGAAGTGTAAATCATAAGAATTAGAAGAACAGAGATGGGAAACCCTGCAGAAATAAGTGTTATACAGTGCGTCAGACTAGCTTCAGAGAGATACAAGAAAAAAAATACATACATTTTCGAGCTTCGTCCATGCTGAAGTCTCGATACTTGATATAACCCATTGATTTGCCAATGGCGATGGCGACCACACAAACAATACTCTAAGAAGTTACATCGATCAGCAGCCGCCCAATACGCCCAGCCCCCAGAACACACGAGAGAAAGAAAGGGGGAAACGCTTACCTGCACCATACACAAGAAGAAATTCAAGTTAAAGTCATATCCCGATAACACATATTTATTCGTCACGGTCATGAGAATGCTGGCTCCGCAGTAACTGAGAATAGGAAGCAACGGATTGCTCACCGCCGAGGACGCAGGAGGTCCACGTGGTGAAGGAGGAGCAAATCCTTTATCATTGCTAGGAATATCGACGCGGAAAGCTTCTTGTTTCTCTTTCTCGGCCATACTGTAAATGCTTTGTAGCTTAGGTGGCTAGAACGATCTCGTTGTTGTGGTTGAAGATGGCTGTCGTAAGCAACGGTTGGAGCGGATAGGGACAACAGACCAAGGTCTCAAGTAAAAAAAAAAAAACGGGATGGAAGTGCTAAAGAATGACTGGGTGAGTTGAGGATGTTACTGCAAGGAGCAGATGGAAAGGTAAAGGGGGGTCAACGGGTATATATTTCGAAGGGAAAACAAAGGAAGATGGAGATGGTGGATGGTAGGGGGATAGGGGAAGCCGAAGGAAGTCCCTACTGAGACAAAAACGGAAAAAAAAAAAGGAAAGGAAAATCAAATCAGCGAGATTTTTAAGACAGGGACGCAAGAAGAGGGCACTATTCCTAGTTTAAGACAGGAAAACCGATGATGGCTAATCAGGATCTAAAGAGGACCAAAGGGGCCGAGAAATTGATAAAATAACAGGGTGTGTCAAGGGCAGTAAAGGGTTTAACTTTGGGTTTATTATATGTTGATATCTTTGCACGGGGAATAACAGCTTGAGATTGTGTGGTTCGAAGGCAGCTCTTTTGGTGATGAAGATAAAGCTCCGAGGGGGTGAGAAAAGGGGCTGAAAGGACAGAAAGCTCAGATCCCCCCTATTTTTAATTTTGAGTTTTTCTTTTCCAAAGGAGTTTTTGTGGCTGGTGTGCAAGACAACCCACAACCCATCACAGGGGGACGTCACGCTATGTGGCTGATCGTGAGCCCCCACCAAGAGCCGCAATGCTCACCCCGCGGTTTCCACCAAACCTTTTTTCCACCTCTGTCACGCTCCAACCCCTATGGAAACGTCCATCCGCAAATCGTTAAGTGTAATGACGGAGGTTGGCTGCTCATATATTTCCATTGGAGGGAATCGGAACCCAGCTGCTGCAGACTGGTCATCTTCTGGGCTTCTCGCTTTCGGTGCTGGAAGATGCATATCGTTGTGGGATCCATTGGTTAGTGCGAAGTTTTGCTTTCCTTTGACTTCGTGACTAAGGTTGTTTAAATTCCCAGGACCCCGAATATCGTGGAGTCTTTTCCACCCTCAAAGGGCATACTGATCACGTTAACGTGGTTCGATTTCTACCCGGCCAAGGTTTAGCGAAGGACATCATTATTTCCGGATCAGTTGACCGGTCACTCCGTATCTGGCAATGCCTTGAAGATTCGAATTCATTTAGTCTTTGCTATGCTGCCGAGGAGGTTCACAAGGCTTCCGTAAGCGCTATTGCAACATGTTCTCGGTTTCCTTCGGTGTTTGTATCGGCTTCAGTGGATGGGATGGTTGCTGTATTCAGTCTCTCAATTTTATCTAAAGGGAAATTAGATGTGAAGCTTCTTCAAACGTTCTCTACCGCGCCCAAGTTTTATCCCTTGGCATTGGCATTGTCGGTCCTTCCCTCTTCATCTTCATCAAGTCCCCCAGCCCTTATACTGGCGGTGTCTGGATCCGCATCATCTGTCTCAATATACCTGTCCCCCTCGCCTTCATCTCAGTTTTTCCACCAAGCCACTCTATCCGGCCATGAAAATTGGATTCGATCTCTTGCGTTTACTCCTGAGGACTACTCTAATCCCGAATCTGATTTGGTATTGGCCTCTGCGTCTCAGGACAAATATATCCGATTGTGGCGTATACATCCTGGAGAAGAGCTACCGCCAGCAGCGGCAGAAGGAGAGAGTAAAACTTTCGGTCTTAGCAACCGTCTATCTAACAAAGCTCACAAGCTTCGAGCTGAGGGTGATAGGGTGTGGTCCGTCACTTTTGAGGCATTGCTCATGGGTCATGAGGACTGGATATACACTGCGATATGGAGGCCTCAGACAGCAGATGAACCAGGTTTGAGATTACTGTCAACATCTGCCGATAACTCACTTTCCATCTGGGCGCCCGATGAATCCTCAGGAATCTGGCTCACTACCTCTCGGTTAGGAGAGATATCCGATTATAAGGGGGCCTCTACCGCAACCGGTTCTGCTGGTGGCCTGTGGATGGGGTTGTGGGGTCCAGACGGAAAGACAGTCGTAGCACTAAGTAAAACTGGGTCCTGGAGGCTTTGGAAATACAACCCCCAGGAGGGTCGATGGGCTCAGAGCGTTGGTATAGGAGGGCATGTGAAGGAGGCAATGGGCTGCTCGTGGGAAAAGACGGGCGGATATCTACTCTCGACTGGACTGGACCAGACTACGAGGCTCTCTGCGGAATGGATCAGGAAGAGTGAAGGTCTGAATTCTTGGCATGAGTTTTCGAGGCCGCAGATCCATGGGTATGATATCAATTGTATAGCTAGCCTGGGCGGGAGCGGGTTTGTTTCTGGTGCAGACGAGAAACTACTGAGGGTCTTCGATGAGCCGAAAACTATTGCCGGGCTGCTTGAGAGTTTATGTGGCATAAAGGAACCATTAAAAGTAGATAATGCTCCCTTACGTGAATTGACAATCACTAATTGCTGCTGGTGATTCATTAGGGATCAATGCCGGACGCAGCCAATGTCCCAGTACTAGGACTATCCAATAAAGCATTCGATGGCTCAACAGTCCTCCCATTACCCAATGGGAGTGCCCCGGAGGAAGAGGATGGTGAAAATGGAGAGCAACAGGAACCTACCCAATCCGCAGCGTCAGTTATAGAGAACCTCAGCCACCCACCCCTTGAAGATCACCTCGCTAGACACACGCTCTGGCCCGAGAGAGAAAAGCTTTATGGCCACGGATACGAGATATCAGCGGTATCGTGTTCACCAGATGGGAAGCTCATTGCAACAGCGTGTAAAGCCAGCACTATAGACCACGCAGTTATAAGGCTTTTCGAAACGGACACCTGGCAGGAAATAAAACCTCCTCTGAAATCACATTCTCTCACAGTTCATGGAATGGCATTTAGCCCTGATGGGAGCCGACTGTTGAGCGTGGGCAGGGATCGTGCATGGACCGTGTTTGAAAAGCGAGAGGAGGGATGGGAGGTACTGGAGATGAGGGAAAAGGGCCATACTAGGATCATATGGGATGGAAAGTGGGCTCCCGTCGGGGATGTGTTTGCGACTGCGAGTAGAGATAAGTCTGTCAAATTATGGCAGAGGGGGGATGGGGGATGGGTCAACAGAGCTGCGCTAAAATTTGAGGCACCGGTCACGGCGCTGGACTTTTTGGGCGAGGTAATAAAGGGGGAATGTTGGCTTGCGATAGGCTTAGAGGATGGGGGATTGTATGTCTATCATGTGAGAGTAGGTGATTGGGCGAATCTGGAGCTGCTCATCAAGCTGGATGAAAGGTACGACCAGCTCCCAATCTACAGAAATGAATGCGAGTGACTAATTGTGATGATACGGGATAAAGAATTACACCAGATAAGTCAGTTACACAGATCACCTGGCGGCCAACAAAAGGCCATCTAGGAAAGAGGGAGGTGGCAGTCAGCAGCGAGGATTGTTCCGTGCGAGTGTACAGTATCTCCATTGCTTGAACCGCAGATATGTAGCGAGCTTTATGGAGGGAAGTAGCAAAAACATGAACAAACAAAGGTGTCGCCGGGCCACCGCTACGCCACGTCTACCTACAGTGTTGCGCCAGCCATGTGTGATCCACGCCCCCACCGGGCGCGCCTGAAGAATACGAAAATCTAAGGAACCATCGACAGACCTCATCAAATTCCATCTGCTCGAACACAGAACCCAGTGAAGGAAAGCTCCCAGAGCCGGCCCTCCTGTGAACGTCCCACAGGTTAAAAGGGTTCCTTCTCAACGTTATCATACGTTACTTGACCACTCTTCCTCCTATCCCTAGGCCCCCTCTCCTCTAAATCTTCCGCCAGCCAGCCAAGCGCTAGATCCAATAATGCCGAATTCCGCATAATCCCTCCATTGCCACAGCCCGCACTAACCCCTTTCTTCTCGGCCTCCTCCAGAAACGAAGCTACAGTGCCAACCGCCTTAACCTTCCCCGCCGCCATCCTAACCAAATTCGTCGGCCACCCGGCGATCCCATCCATGATATGCGTAGCATAGACAATAGTGCACCCCCGAGTCTCCGTCTCCTCCTTCAAGAATTCCAAAAACCTGAACCGGGCAAGCACATCCAAGTCAACAGTGACCTCATCGAGCAACAAAATGGACCAAGGCCTGAGCAAGCCCATCGCCAATTGCACCCTCCGCCTCTCCCCGTCAGAAACTATGTGCATCCGCCAGTCAGGATCGATGTCCAGGATGCGCACTAGCTGATCGCGCCGCTCCGGGTATGCATCCCCGCCCACGCTCGCCAGGAGCTCGTGCACGTATATGTCGTTCCGTACGATCGGGTTCAGGACCCATTCTAGACCAAGGTAGGTCACGCCCTCTAGCCCGTGCGTGAACGGGTCCACGCCGCCGATCCGTATACGGCCCCGGGTTGTGAGCTTTTTGCCCGAGGCGAGGCGGAGTAGCGTCGTCTTGCCGGCTCCGTTCGCGCCGATTAGAAGCGTGCGCGAGCCGGCGGGGAGGTTAATGTTTATGTCTTCTAATCCGACGGTGTTGTCGGCGAAGGTGTAGGTTAGGTTTTGGATGTCGATTGTTGGGGGGTGATCGGCCATTTTTGTGGAGTTTGTGGATGGAGTGGGGGAAGGTGGGGAGGTGTGTAGGTGGTTATGAATTTTTGGTGTCGTTGGTGGGGTTTTTATTCATCTTTTTTTTCTTTTCGGGGACCGGGTTGATTTTTTGGACCGAGGATCATTCTAGTCCTGTCTCGGAAAGCGATCCCCCACCATTTCTAATAGAACGAGGGGCAGATCGCACCCCTGCGTGTCTCGGGATTTTCTCAGTGAGTTTATGATACACACAGATTTTCTGCAATATATTTTGCGAATTCCTATTTCTGGACATTTTTTTATTTTATAAAACTCTATTCGCCAGACCTACCCGCAACCCACTAATGCCCTCTCCATAAATAGGAAGAGGCGGGGGAATAGAAGGAAAGGAAAAAGAAAAAAAAGACCGAAGGGGGGGGATCAGTGAGAACAGGAAAAAAGTTACATTGGTACCATTTTCTCGAGTCCTTGGTTTTGCTCTCCCTCCCCCCGACCCACCAGCCCCACCTTTTGACATTTCTTTCTGGATCAGCCAGAAGAGCATCTAAAAGGTCCTGTTAGTAAGTATATCGGCCAATATAGATGATTATTATTCTTAACTTACCGCACTCCCCCTCCCCCAACGATTACCGTGACTATGATTCTACGAGTATTCTGCCACTCTATGGTCTTCATGTAACCTTCTAGCTTTCCCACTTTCCCGCGTAGACTACCAATATCCTAGTAAATTGTTAATACTACCATAAATTGCTCATACTGATTAGATTGCCTACCTCCTGAATTTTGAATATGCTGTCTTCTACATGAGACACTCGTGACCCGAATGCGGCATTTGCCTATAAAGCTTACTTCAGGATGGGGACAATGAATTAGAAGCCATACCGGTGTGACCTGGGGCAGTATCATAGGGTAGTTTTAGCAGTCGAGCGAATATTTGTGGGCTCACTAAAACCCTTGTATTGTAGATAGCTTGGCGTGCAGAATTTTCTGCATATAAGCCTCCCTTCTCTTTCTGTAACTAGACAAGCGCGACAACACACGGTAATTACGGAATAGTCAACGTTTCCTTTCTCTATCCCAATTGGGTGCTGTGCTTTCTCCTTTATCCATCCTTTGTCCTACACGATAAGCAGGTCATCGTCAAGTCAACTCTCTATCTGTTTATCGTCCGGTTTAGTGGAAGGTCACGGTCACCCCAGCAAGGTCGGATACGGCACGCGTACGGCACCATCCAACTAAAGGGCAGTAGAGAGAGAGCCCGTCACCGGTACTTGACAGGCACTCGCCCCCGGGCTTTTTCCTAACTCGAATCCGCGCTTGCTGTCCCCTTCTATTGTGGTCGTGTAACGCTTCTTGACTCTCAGGGGAACTTGCTCGGTGGTCTACGGGCGAAATCCCATACCATAAGAACTCGAATAAACGATCCTTGTGCTAGGACGTTGGAGTTGCCTCTCATAGTAAGGTCTGGTGTTTTTTTTTTTTTCTTTTGTCTCGGGGGGACAGATTTTTGGTGCGTTTTTCGCCCTATTTCCAGAGGAGGAAATTTCGGACTACCCAGCACAGGGATCGTTTATTCGGGTTCTTGCGGTACTGGTGGTGGTCAGTGGGTGAAGTCTCATACTGGTGGTGGTCGCTGGATGAAATCTCCTGCTGCTGCGGAGTCTTGTGATCTTCTGAGTACGGAGGTACAGCTCCTAAGTTTTGTATGTTCCACAGGGGTAAAGACAGCAAACTTCGCTTGTGGAATGTACAAAACTTAGGCGCTGTACCTCCGTAGACATCACTTGGTGATTGCCTACGGGGCCGACAGGAGGGCCCCCTCATAGTCTCCCTCCCCAGCAAAACCTTTCGCCGCCGCTAAAGAGATTCCACCGCAACCTTCTTAATAAAGGGTTTGCGCAGAAAGGCCTAGGTGATGTCAACATACGATAGGTTAATGACAAAGCTTGGCGTTCTCGTCATTCATCCCACTCGGTCGAGGTGTAAAAGCCACGAAATCGGACCTAGAATTGAGGGCACTAAATGCCAACTTCCACCATACTTTTATGCCTTTATGAGGATATGGGTTTGTAGCTGTGCTGCTTAAGAATCACTTTGACAAGAGCGGTTTCGGGGTAGTTGAGAATTGGACACTGTATGACCTGTTGAAAGGAACGAGTTTAAGAAGCCCAACATTTGTCGGCGGCCTCACGGGCTCTGGAATATGAGTGACAACTTCCAGCAATACTATTAATCACTTTAATACCCACCTAGGTCAGGCTGCGCAAACCCTCTAATCCCAAAACATCTCCGGAAATTTCTGCAGCATCCCAGAATGCCGACCTAGCTATCAAAGATATTCTCTCCCACCTACTTCAGTTCTTTGTTCCTCCTTTAGACATTCTCAAGGGCCAACATTGGATAATCAACGAGATTGTCTATATGTGTATTCTGGGTAGTAAGGTTTGCCGCTAGCTGAGCCTGTGAAGAGGATATTTCAATGAGAGATTTCTCGGCCGACCTGGGTAGGGACGGAGGGAGGGAGTGGTCAGCTTTATGTCTGATAGAGAAATATATTAATAAGAGCGTATCCGACTTTGATCCAGAGTATCTTCATAATGCTTCACCAAGTCTCCGTTCTCTTTCTCAAAAAGTTGGAGCTGCTCCTCCGTAAGAAGATTATCTATATAGTTCCGTTCCTCATCTTCTAACCAGACACTCCTCCCCGCTGAGGCAGGAGAAGAACTGGCCGCTGGCAAGCTTGTATGGTTCGGCGGTAGAAAGTGGGAGGAGCTTTGTACAGGATACTCTTCCCTTTTCAACCTATCGCTGAAGCCGAATTTCCTGCTCCCTCTCTGTAGCTTACGACTTTTTCCAATCGTAGTTTTAGTAGCCATAGCGCGCCTTCTCTGCGCAAACCCTCTATCAACTTTAGTGACATTTTGCTATGACGCTTGTCACTTAAACGACACGTACAGCCACATTCCAAATGTTCTGGCACTCCTGCTGGTACGTGACAGAGTTTTATAGCAGATGTTGTGTGCCCTTTTATGTTACAACACCAGCCTGGGTGCCGGAATTTTTGGAATGCGGTTGTGCACTCCCATTCGCAAGGTCTTCGTAGAAAGAGGGGTACGACATCGCAACCTTGCTCAATTTTTTATTCGGCACAAACGGTGAACTTGCCTAGCGTACTCGTACCCTTCCCTACCACAAAGCTTGTTTTGCACTTTCTTTTTTTTTCTGTCAGAACCGCTGGTGAGTTAAGCGTTGTCTTGGCCGGATTGGTTTGGTGCAAGTACCGGTATATGTACCACGGTTGGCTATGTGCTCCGCACGTCCCGTGGTCCCTGCTTCTCTCCTTACCAGTTACGCAGGAATTGGAACAATTGGACCAAATGCTACCGTATGTCGTTGGAATTGCCTCGCCTGGTAAGGTCCGGTACTTTTTTTATGCCTCCTGGGGGGGCCGAGCGGCTCGCCTTTTCCTGCGCCTTTCGCTCCTGTTCCGGGGTAGGGAATTTTCGACTGCATCCGACTGCATAACTTATGGCTTAATGCTCCCTCCTGGTCATCTCTCTCACTCATTTCTAGTACTGGTACTGGTAGAGTCCCCAGTTCATACCGTGCCTATTTGCTAGCTCGAGGGGTATCTGAACACCTTGTCATTGATTGACGTCTATCTTGGCACAGAGGCGTCCGGATGGATACTTTATGAACTGGCAAGTGCTGTAGATTCCAGTATGTTCACGCAGGTTTTTGTTTTTTATGCGCATTTGAAAGCTTTGTAATCTGAGGTGGGGGAGAGGGGCACGGTGAAGGAGATTCAATGAGAAAAGTGACCCGTAAATGGATATCTCTCTATTTACTATAAATTTCTGCTCGTTTGTGACGTCCTCTATTTCCCCTCTCACCCCCCCCCCCAGCGCGACTTACTTGCTGCTCCTCGCTCAATTTCCATCTTTTTTTCATGAAAACTCTATCCATAATTTCACTCCCGGATGATCCGTTGTTCCGGATAGTCTGTCATACCCTGGATTTTGGCCATCCGGGGCAACGGGGCATGGCTGTGTGGGACTGGGGTTTTTGAGGGTTGGACTGGACTGGGGTGGGAATTGTTTGATGGGAGGGGGGGTCAGGAAGTCTAGCCTTGGTGGTGGTGTATATCTGGGTAGTAGTTGTGCGGGTACTGTGGGGGATTTTGTTGCCAGTTACCACTCATGCGGAGTGGATTGTGTCCCTGGGAGGTTAAGAGTTTGTTGCCTAGAAAGCATCTTAAGATGAGGGTTCTGTGGAAGTTTAGGGGAGTACCGGTATGATATATGATATTATGTAAGCCACGACAGGTATTACACGAGCTCGAGCCCTCCGGTAAGGTTAATGTAAGCTAGGGCATATGGGCGTTTGCGCTTGCGCTTGGTGCCTGTTGTGTTATCTGCTGGGGCATACCTGGTATAATAGCCGGTTCTAATTTCCTAACATAGCCGTGATGTTGGGGTATCTCAGGGTAGTGGTATGTACAGTGCCGTACGGTACAGTACAGCGGGGAGGAGTGCGAGTGAGAGGCTCTTGCTCCATCGCTAGGAGATAATCTATCAACACTTGCAGGCTAGAGATTCTGCTGTCATACCTTAAGCTCAGATCTGAACCTTGTGTAATATAGACCTCACACGTCCTGCTCCAATACCGGCAGAAAGCTTAACCTTCCAACCTCACCTCGGCACGGGCATCCAGCACCGAACAACCCCCGCAGAGCACTAGCTACCCCCCCTCACACTTACTTCGCTTCATAGGTACCTATCACCTGTAACCTAACTATTTAACGCTATCTACCTGTCCAACAGCGAAACACCAATCCTCCCCCTCACAAGCACCGTATAACACACGCATCCATCTTCACCGACCACCTACGGATCCCTCCAGTTCTACTGTATCTCGCAACCCTGGCCCCCTCCGACCGTTCCACTGCCTATCCTATGCACTAGTAATCTGCCCGACCCTAACCACGCGACTCACGCAGCGAAGCACATGTTGTGAGCCCCCAGGCACCACCGGTTGTCTCTGCCGGTAGGCAGGAAAGCGTGCATGCCATGCCTGTTGGAGAGGGAGGAGGCTGAGGTGCAGTTTTGGAGGCTGGAGGGGGAAGATGATTTAGAGTGCATAGTGAGCGTGTTTTGGGGGTGCGGGATGACGTTGATGGTGTTTTGAGTGGGGATGGAGAGTAGGTGTTAAAGAGAGGGAGTGAGAGGATGATTGGCTTTTCGATAGTGATACTTGCTGGAGGTGGTTGCGGTCGAAGTTTGTGGTTGTTGAAGAAGGATGTTCTGTAGGGCGATTGTCAGTTGCGGTACCGTGGCCGAGACAGGTCCAATGGAACTAGCAGCGCCTAGTACAGTTTATGTCCAGCGGCAGTGATTGATTGCGAACAGCAAAAGAAAAAGGGAAAAACCCTAATACTGACCCTGATCTCGCCCCCAAAGGATATGCGTCTTTTCTTATTTTATCATCCAGACAACGGGAGTTTGAGCCTTGCTGCAAGACTGTTTAATTGTGATGCGTGTCATTTTTTTATCCTGCAAAGCTCTCGAGGAATCGGCTAGAGGTGGGATAGTCTGGCACTTTTCCAGCTAAATTGCACTGGAAGAACGTACAGCCTGCACAATCAGCATAAGTCTCTCTCCCTTCACCTTTTCTATCACTTTCAGATCTAGTTCACAGCTGTTCTGTCCTTCTCTTCCCCTCCGCCTCAATCCCGTCCAACATAGGTTGAAGGCGCTATCGAATCCGACAGGCGTCAAGATATCCAGGATTACCACCGCAAAGCACCTTTCACTTTTCATCTTTCCCATCCTAAGTAGTGCAGCGCGTTCTAGGCGAACTGCGCAGGCTCACCCGCTCTTCGGGTAGTCCCCAAACCTCGCTCGATTCTGAGGCATGCTACTATCCCCCAAACCTCCAAACACAAAACCGCCGCAAACCATCATTATACTTTAAAACTCACAATTAGTACTAGTATTGGTACTTATGAGTCGTGTCGATCCAGATTATGGTCAGCTCCGACGCACCCGTGTAAATGTGAGTAGATACTCTTTCTTTAAATCCGCCAGCACCCTTCAAACGACGGGGCATATACTGAGATGATCGGTTTCCCTTTCTTGTTCTTCCAAGCAGGGAATTCTGGGCCAGGAGGTTCCACAATTTAGTAAACCAGCGGGCGAAGCTGAATATCGTCCGAATCTCGCTGTATTCAGGGACACTGAACTATTGTTGAACAATAATGTCCCAGAGAGCTCCACACCCTTCGAATCGATACAACATGAAGAACTTTATTTAGAAGCTCCGGGAACCCTTTCAAATCTAGAAACTGTCTCGAGATATCTCGCACCTGGGCCACATACTGCTCCAAAATCCACAGCGTCGAATTCCAATACTCTCACTCGCACGCCTATGCACACTGTTGGACCCGGAGGACGTGGGACTACTACTAGCTCAAAGAGAGGTAGAGAAACCACGGGGAAAAGCAGTAGCCATCAGGGTCCTGCGCAAAAGCGGACTAGAAGAAACCGTGCGACTTCTACCGTACGAAGCAATAACGGTAGGGACGCCGGAGGCGGAGGAGAGGAGGATGAGGATGAGGACGAGGAGGACGAGGAGGACGAGGAGAGTGACGAAGACGATGTACCCCTCATACACTCTGGTCCAAAGGAACTGCAGGCCCTCCCATGCCCTATGCCCAGCTGTGAAAGCAAGGGCAAGCTATGGGACAATTGGAATAACCTCATGTGAGTAACCTTTCCCTTCTGGGTATTTTTTTAAGTTTTGCTCACGCTCCGTGGTATTAGTCAACATCTACAAAATACCCACATTAGAGGGTTTGGTTTGTGTGGGCGAGGTTGCGGACGACGCTTTGGGCTCTCGAGCCAATACACTCGTCATGTTTTTAAGCATAAAAAGAAATGCAAACCATTGAGTTGTCCCCCTCAGAGGATACCTCCACTAGCCCTAGATTTGAACCATGCTGTTAGCAGGGTGAAGGGCCAAAATTACGAAAAACTGAAGCAAGTCATCGCGGCCCATGAGTACTATGATCTAGAAGGTATATATATATACATTTGAGAGTGCATCTTTTCACCCTTGCTGACCTAGACTAAGATCCTGATCATAATGCTCGTTATGTAGACCCCTCTAGCCATCAGTACAATCCGCAGGAACAGCAGTTGACAGGTTGGGCAGAGCAAATCATCAATCTAGTTACGGAGCATCAGAGAACTTGCCAGGCATATCATCAAACCGGCCCGCCGTCTAGTAGCCAACTTAACCATCCACCAAGTTCCA
Organism: Tuber microsphaerosporum; assembly: GCA_003521225.1. Classification (NCBI taxonomy): domain Eukaryota; kingdom Fungi; phylum Ascomycota; class Pezizomycetes; order Pezizales; family Tuberaceae; genus Tuber; species Tuber microsphaerosporum. The sequence continues at coordinate 4,696 of QOVD01003041.1, read as the reverse complement.
TTGCAAACCGGCAGGCCCCACGAAATCCGATAGATCTTATGATGCCATCACAGCTCAACCAATCCGCTATTCACCCGCTTGATGTATATAGCACGCAGCCCCTAGTTACTGCTGCATATCATCCGAGTTTTCAAAATGGATCTAGTTCTAGTAGCCATCTTTTCTCTACAGACTGCTATCCACTGATGGGGGGCGATCGTGCGGGCCAGTATCTAGCCCATACTGGTAATTTTATCGATAATTACGATTACACCCGTGCAAACCACAGAGCCCCGCCATCAGGGCTAGACTACGACCAGGAAACTCTGCCCGGGTATCACTTTAACCCAGGGGCTACTCACGGAAACGGAACTGGCGATGCTACTCGTTTTAATAGAGGGTCTTAATGTATAAAGCACCCTCTTTTCTTCAGTGAGCGCTTCAACAGCCTATCTCTGAGCACAAATTGGCAGCTGGTTTCGAAGGTTGCTAGAGCGAGTTCAAACGGAAATCATTGGGGAACCATCAAATTATTCGGCCATCCCACATCCACATTCGCTTTCACCACGCTCCCCTTTGTTATTCATTTGTGCCTAAACGATTCATGACTTAATGTCTTTATTAACGATCTCCTTTCCCCTGTGGACCATATGGTATGTGTCCCTGCCCTTTCACTCTCTGATTCTAGGAATCCATTTTCTTTTTTTTTTAGCACAAAAGTTCTTTTTGGTTGGGAAGCAGAGTTCCTTTTTGTCTTCCTTTTCCTCTTCATCTCCCTTTTCTTTTGTTGCAGATCCCGGTTGGCAATGGCGAAGGGGTCGGGCTGGAGAAGCCGGGATGTTAGGATAGACTCTTAGCTTTCGGACAACGACGGAAAGGGTATAGATCCCTCACGAATCTTGGGCAAAAAAGGATAGGTATAGACAGGTAGAAGAGGCACTCTGTTAAAAAAACGAAGTGCCTATACGATCTTATGAAGCTCACGGATCTTTTGTTATACTCCTTATTTTCCGTTAGTCTTTCTTGTACGTATTATGTATGATCTGAAAAGAAAAGAGAAAGCATGTACACCTAACATGTTTAAGGAAATTCCCACCACTCATAGATAGGTTTAGAACGCCAGCAGATACTTGCATAAGCAGCGGGGAGGGGAGGGGAAGTGCGCAGTGCGGTACCTCCAGCAGCCACTGAAATCCATCATGAGTGTGCAGAGGGAATTTCTTGTGTGCAGCGCGAACATTCCTTCAATAAAATCCCACCACCACCAAGCGAGCATGTGATGTCTAAGCCAAGCCAAACCAAAAAAGAACCCCGCCGACGTCATATCTCACTCGGAAGCTTACTCGAGGCAGACTAACTGTAAACCCAAAACAAATCCCTAATCTAGACTCTTCTCACCATCTGTCAAAGGCAATCACCGAAGTCCATCTCCCTTTCTTTCTCTCGGCGGCAGAAGACATGAACCGGGAGCTCTGCTCCTTCCTGCGTCAGCTGCGGGACGGCCACCGCCTGCTGCCGAAATTCTACTTCACTCCTTCGTCTCGAAACAGTGGGAGGGTTTCTAACGAGTTGCTCACGAATTGGCAGTGGGGGAGGAGATACTCGAGTACTGTTGGTTTGAAAAAGAGCGGGTTTATAGACCTGGCGCCGGGGGAGGGTTTGTTGTTTTTTGATAGTTCGTACCCAAAATATTCACCTTTATCACTTGATGAATACATTATGGCTAATCGGTTTGGAAAACAAAAACTAAAGATGTCTACCCCGTCAAAACCGCAACCTATGACATCCGCTACCTAATGATGCGATACGACAGGCAATCCATAGAATCACGCATTAGAACACAATACATCCCGAAGAGCCTCCTCACCTCGGAATTCACCATAACGGGAATAATACCAATGTTGAAAGATGGAGGTGCCTTCGTCAAGTTTCGCTCACCGAACGTAGAAGAGACAGAGGCAATTATCGCGAATTTCCTCAAAGAAAAGAGACTGAAGCCTTGGTTCTCACCGCTCAGGCGGGTCAGAGCGTACATTGTGAGGGGGAAACCGTGGCTGGAAGACTTGTATAGGTTTCCGAGTACGAGGTTGAAGGTAGAGTTTGTCGGTGGTGAGGGGAGTCTTAGTCAGGAGGCTGTATATAGGCTTTTTAGGCGGTACGGGAGGATTGTTGACATACTCCCTCAACTTCCGGGATCGAAAGAGTTGCCAAAGTTTACGATTGTGCAGTACCTCCGTATGCGTAGTGCTACGGCAGCGAGGAATTGTCTGCACGGGTACACGGTACCAGAGCTGGAGGCTGTTCCCGGAAAGGGGCCTGGAGCGAGGTTAAGGATCCTATACGAGAGGACTATCAAGGCCCATTGGATAAAGAATTGGCTCGTCAATCACCCGAGAATTTCGATCCCACTGGTAGCAGCATTCATAGCAACATTCACCGTCGCTATATTCGACCCTGTAAGGACTTGGTTCGTTAAAGCGAAGATTACCGGCGCTCTGAATATCAGCGATAACACATACTATAATTGGCTGAAGAGACATACCATCGGGATGTTACCTATCAGGGCCAGTCGCACGGACATGGACGAATTATGGGCGGTCTGGGATGAGCGCAAGGAACAAGTCGAGCAATTGAAGGCATGGCTGTTAGAAACGATGGGGACGTTCATCGTTGTGCAGGGCCCTCGAGGGTCCGGAAAGAAGGGCCTTGTAATCGACTCAGTACTAGCACATAGGGAGAATGTCCTTATCATCGATTGTGAACCCATCGATCAGGCACACGGGGACAGTGCGACTATCGCTGCCGCGGCGGCGCAGGTTGGGTATCGGCCTGTATTCTCATGGTTGAACACCATCAGTAGTTTGTTGGACTTGGCGGCACAGGGGACCATTGGGAGTTCGGCGGGATTCAGTCAGACACTGGAAACGCAGTTTAACAAGATTTTGCTTAACACCGGAACTGCGCTTAAGGCAGTTGCACTTCGGGACAGGCGTGCCGACAAAAAAGATCAATGGCTCAGCGACGACGAGTACCTCAGCGCACATCCCGAAAAGCGCCCCGTCGTAGTGATAGATAATTTCCTGCATATGGAAGGTAATAGCATAATCTACGAACGTCTCGCAGACTGGTAATTTACCTTCTCCCCTCCTCATGAGCCATCACTCGACACTGACCCCTCTTCCTTGATAGGGCCGCATTCCTCGTCTCCGCAAATATAGCCCACGTAATATTCCTAACAAACGACACATCCTTCGGCAAATCGCTCGCGAAATCCCTTCCCGACCGCGTCTTCTGCTCAATCCTCCTCGGCGACGCCCAACCGGGTCCTGCAAAGCGCTTCGTGCTGAAGCACATCAACAACCAACTCGATGGCGCCGCCAATGAAAAAGCGCGTGAGGAGCTCGACGACAGCATCCAAGCCCTGGGCGGCCGCCTAACAGACCTAGAATTCCTCTCCCGCCGCATCAAAGCTGGTGAGACACCGAAGCAAGCTATCGGCGCGATCATCGAGACTTCCGCACAGGAGATCCTCAAGCTCTACTTCCTTGAGGAAGCCAGTAGCAGCCGCAAGCGCGCCTGGGGCACAGAGCAAGCCTGGTACCTCGTGAAGGCGCTCGCGGGGGAGGGTGAGGTCGCCTACTACCACATACTCGTCAACGACCTGTTCAAGTTTGCTGGCGAAGATGCGCTGCAGAACCTGGAACAGGCCGGGCTCGTTACTATTGTCACGAGGAATGGCCGCCCCTGGTGCGTCAAACCTGGACGCCCCGTGTTCCAGGCTGCGTTCACACGTCTTGTGACGGACCGCGTGCTGTGCGCCCGCATGGACTTTTTGAGCTTCGCTTCGCTCGTCAAGGCCGAGACGGCGGCCATACAGAAGGCCGGCGAGGAACTCGAGAAGATTGCCATGCTACCGAACCCGCCCAAGGGGAGGGTGGCATACCTACTCGCTAAGATCGCCGAGGCACAGGGGAAGATTGACGGGTATGAGAAGAGGATAGGAAGGTTGAAGGAGGTGCTTAGGGAAGAGTATTAACTTGGCTTAGACGGGACGGCACAGCCTTCTTGTGCACTTCCCTTATTACTGATGATGGGGTGATAGCAGCTGTTGAGCCTAGGCACGGTCTCGTGCAAAATCTAGCGAATGATGCACCTCACCTAACTCTACTCTACTTGCACAAACGAATAACATCGATACTATAATATTATCGCTTTCGCTAGTAACCAACGAGTGACCATTCGTGAACCCCGCTTATCGTAATAGTAGCCTAATCAGAACCCAGCTTACGCAACCATGATTAAGAATGCAAAAACAAAAAAAACGGCCCACACCCAATTTTGTGCCAAATATTGTATTCGCCAACACCCCTTACCCAATACCTACATGATACGATACCATACCACTCATCCAAGCGAAAGGCAAAACCCGTCCAGTAGAATATTTCAAAATGAAAACCTCGTACGGTAACTTGGAGGACAAAAAGAGAAGAAAGAAAAAGAAAAAAAACCAATGCAATAATAAGGAGAAACAAAAAGCGAGGTAAAAACGATAAATAACTAAAGGACTATTGCATTGGTACAGTACAGTACGTGATATCCAGCGATGTCGTCCAATACTTACCCACCCGTCCCATTCCACTCGCCGCAACTACCATAACTATCGATAAAAACGCCACAGCAATCACCACCAACCCACCCACACACACCCTCCCCCCCC
>QOVD01003037.1:0-23494 GCA_003521225.1 Tuber microsphaerosporum | reverse complement strand
AACCTATGACTCATAACCATGAGTCATGTGAAACCATATTCCTCGCTTAGTCAGGTTTGTGACACATACCATCCAAAAGGTTTCACATTGCAACAAAAAGTAAACTATTCCTAGAGTGTCAGTAGTTTCTTTAATTTTTAAATAACCCAAATAATTTTTGAAAAATTAAAAAAATTAAACCCAAATAACCAAATGGCCCTAGATATTTTCTGATTTTTTCCATAATTTTTAATAATACACTGAGACCTAGGGTGGGGTTTTTAGTGACTTTCTTTGAATTCTTGGCATAAATTACTACCCAAAACACACTACTTTTAAGTGTGGACAGATTTACCCACAGGAATTCTTTCTAACTGTAAGAAATATTAAAAATCTAGCCCTTTACTAGGTTTATTTTTCCTTTTTTCACCATATTTTTTGAATTTTTCTTTGCCATTTTATGATGGGTCAAATGTGAAGTAATTCTTTGCAAAGGTTTCACCTTTTTCGATGGCACATTTTCTGGGCGATGGTATCCGAAAGGTTTGCCGCTAAGTGCATGGTATTTGAAAGGTTTACCCAGCACACGTACTACTGTAATACAGTACAAGGGAGGACCCGGATTCGGCTGTTATACCGGTAAAATACCGGTACTCTCACAGTAAGTTTTCTCTCCTCAGCCGCATCTTCCCGTGGCCGGAGCTATCCTCGGTCCAAAATTTACGTATTATATACAGTATCATACCGGTACTTCTTTTGAGCCCCAAAATCCGATCTTTCCAAAACGCTGCACAGTCATCTAGAGATACAACAGCAAACCACCATGCTCATGTTCACAAGATCTTCCGCCCGTTGTAAGTCCCACTACCGTACCTCTCCCCAATGTCTTGATCATAAAAAGGCTTATTGCATCCGATATAATGACAGTCACAGCATTGACGCTGCCAAAGCCGTTCTTCATCGCAAGAGTCTCTCCTATGGCAGCCCAATTCCGGTATTGCCACCGAACTTACAATCCCCTAGTCTATCCCGAATCGTCTGGGCCCATTCTAACTGACTCTTCTTTTCTTATTTTTTCTTTTTTGTCATAATAGCCCCATCACAACCTCCACTTCCACCTCCACACAAAACGTCTCCCCGGACAACGCCTACTCAATCCTAGTCGCCCAGCGCAAACGGCGGCCTATATCCCCGCATCTAAGTATCTACCAGCCACAACTAACCTGGTGTGGGTCCGCTGCGAACAGGATTACTGGTTCTCTCCTCTCAGTGGGTGCATACAGCTTCTTCGCCGCGTACGCTGTGGCACCGGCATTCGGATGGCATCTCGATAGCGCTACTATCACAGCGGTGTTCTCGGAGCTGCCAGCTGCGGCTAAGTTTTGCATCAAGTTTGCCGTAGCCCTGCCGTTTTCTTATCACTCTTGGAATGGGATTAGGCATCTGCTTTGGGATACTGGCAGGGCGTTGGATATCAAAGATGTTTACAGGACTGGGTATGTTGTGCTTGGGTTAACGACTGTTAGCACGATTTACCTGGCTATGCTTTAAGGTTCAGGGGACTGCAGACAGGAATTAGGATTGGCAGTAAATTGGAGGTCTGAGCTTCGATATGATGCCTTAGGTGGTTGAAGGCTTGGGTCTAGCCTTTTTGGGCTGTCTTTCTATTGACGTTGTACTCGCAACGGTATCTTTGCCAGATTTTTTTTAAAAAAGAGGGATTGTTTGTCATCCTGGATTCACTGCTAATTCAAAGAAAGTTTGTTCGTGTATGTGATTTGCCCCCTTGTTTTCTAAACCGTTAACCCATCCATCTAGTAACCCGTCTTCATGTATTTAGCAATATAATTATGATACAATGAGCTATAATGTGGGGCTGACAAGCCTATCTAATGCTCCGAGTGCCCCACTATCATTCCAGCTTCTTTTTTTTTAGGTCCTCTTTTATGTGTTTCTTCACTTGCCTATAGGCGCGCTCGCATTCTGTGGCCAAGGCAGGAATTCCTGTGGCCGATGCAATCTGAACACGAGCCCAACGTTAGCATAGTGAAACTTTTAGAGAACTTATTGTAGTGGTTACCTCTTGGGCGTGCCCTTTCCGAATTAGCATAATTTCTTCATGCGCTAGCTCCCCGCTTCCCCTTTTCTCCGACTCCATCTTCAATACTATCGGTCTATACACCGATTCGAGGGGGGTTGCGGGAGTCGGGGAAAGAAGACCCCGGCTAAGCAAGAACTCTAGGTGTTTCGCACCAGACAGTGCTTCATTATGATGTTAATATTATTATATTAAATGAACTTAAGGGGTAATTACCTTTCCAGTGAGAGAAGGCTCTATAGAGGAGATAAAAGAAGGGTATCTATTGAATTTCACTGGATGAGTATTTGAATACCGACAGGGATTAAGACTAGATGACATACGTTTGGGATGACAGGAACGATAGCAAATGGGGCGACAATAGGCATTCCAACTATGGACCAGATCATTCGGGTACGATGAATTTGGTTGCGCTCAGTAGAAAGCCTTTGCAGTATAGTCGAGACATTCTTCTCCTCAATGACTGAAGGTGGATATAGCACTTCTATCTTCTGCCTGTCGACTCCCCCATCCCTTCGGCGTGCAGATAGAGGCGGTATAGATTTCAGACTCCTATATCATGGTTCTTAGTTAAAAGAAATAGATAAAAGCGGAGCGAGAGCATGCATCTACGAACCATTCCTCGTGGGGTATCCTGTTGAATAGTTTGTTGCCTGCATCGGTAATCCATCGTTGCCAACCAGCTTTTCCGGTTTCCTATCGTCCAAGCCGGAGCAGTATCAGGCCATGAACTTCTTGTGGTAGAATTTTTTTGCTCAGATATAGACAGCTCTGAGAAAGACAGGAGAGGAGAGCAAACCCATTGTAACCAAACATTGGCAGCCTTGCTACGATAAAAAACCTTCCGTTAATGAAAAAAATACCAATATGACAGCAAGAGTAAGGTTAACTCACGCCGAAGCTTTATCAGCGTAGGATGGTTCTGCATGAGTTATCTTGTTCAGACGCTGGGCGTAAACGAGAGTGCGCCGAGTCGAGATGGGAATCAGGAAGAGCCTCATGACGTTTTTTGTTTCGGTCCGAAGAACAATGTTTGTTCCTGGTCCTTATCGGTAGAGTGATCCTTGCTTTCCTGCGCTTCGATGGGCTTATCTAAAGCTTATGAGAAAACGGCGGATTTATGAGAAGGGTTGGGGCAAAGGAGATGGTTAAGATTATGGGCTTAGAAATTTCAGGTATGATACATTCTGGTGTGCATGAGGACTTTATAAGGAGGACATGTTGAGTGATAAAAAGGTACTGTGGTCCATCGATTTTATCACTGGTGTTATAATGCAGGAAGATACAATTGATAGATGAGGAGATAGCCACCTTCGTTTAGCTGAGCAACCGTCAAGATAGTCCAATTGGTACCTGAGTATTTTGCAGGCGAGGGGTTTTCTTATGGGTCATTCAGTGAGCGCAGATGGCGAAAGGACGGAGAGAAGCATCATCATCATCATCCAGCTCTGTTATCCTTGAAAAAATGAAAAATATGTTTTGCCCAGACGTGGCTGTGCAATATGCTGGCCGCGGTGATTCCATCCAGGTTGCTACAGCGCAGGGAGAAAGCTTCCTCACCAGCCTCACTCAACAAAGAGCCCTACCGGTAATATCTACCGTAGCTTGGGTCTGGACACACATTCCATGGATTGGGGTTTCACTGGCTTGGATTTTGCATTGCCAACTCCAAGGCCCTGGCTCGTTGATTAACTCTTGGCATTGGCTTTCCACCCCATCACGCCTGGATCTCATTCGCTGGACCAACCGCCGTGCCGACTCGAATCCTAAAGGAAGAGTTTCTCTGGAGTCCTGACCCAGCGGCCAATTTCCTGCATCCAGTTGATACGCTTGACGCGGTTACCCGTCTGAGATCAATCAAAGAACCCAGGGCAACAGCATCTAGCATTGCCTCCTTCTTCGCATCCCCATCCAATCCACGGCTTTCTATCTCTTCACACCCCCCAACACAGGAAAGGCTGCGTCAGTGTCGACATGGCTGCCAACCAGCCTGTTGACCAGCAGCAACAGCAGCAGCAGTCGCCGCAGTACCAGCTACCGCAACAGCGCCAGCCCCAAGATCCTTCTACTCATACCGAGCAGAGGCCAACTTCCGGTTTGTCGTCGCCACAACAGCACGAAAAACGGCACGATGCGCTAGCCGGGACAACTACTGCCCGAAACTCCACTTCCACAAATTCTCTCTCTTCACGATCCCTTGCAAGTGGGAACGCAAAAGACAGAGACTATATGGATCATCACAAGTGGGATAATGTCCGGACGCTACCAAGTTGGCTCCCCCCTCGTTGTAAGATTTATTGGTGATAGTTTATGGCTTTCAGGCGTATCAGGCTGACAGTCCACTACTTGTAGCGTGGGTTCAACGGCGGGAGGAAGATGAAGATGACTTGATTTCTCCTCCACCAACGGCTCACCGGAGACCTCTAGAACGATCAGTCCACGATGCTCAGCGAGAAACAACTCCCGTCACGATTTCGCCATTGCGAGAGCATGCAAGCCGATGGCGGGGGTTTGTGGAGGTCACTTCTTATCCACCACAGTCATCCCAATCGGAAAAACGAGTTGATGATGGATGGCTGTCTCAACAAGGCGATCTCAGTAGCCCATGGCTCTCAAATAATAGAGATATGGAAAACCAAGGCGCTGGGGTCAGAGAGGAAAACGATGGTGCATTGTTGGTCAGTTCGAAGACTAGGAAGATATGGTATAAGAGGGCACATGTGCGTCTACTGCTTACTTAGCGGAGGATTAAAATGCTAACAGAGCGTGCAGGTTACGCTGTTGAATAACCCTATGATCCCTTTGACCTTTAGGGCTTTGATTTGGGTACTTTCGCTTCTGGCCCTAGCCCTCGCATGTAGTGTGTTTCAATTAAGCAACAAGTACGATTTCGAACAAAAGCCGTCTACAATTATGGCTATTATTGTGGATGTGGTCGCCTTAATATATTTGATTTACATTACGTATGACGAGTATTCTGGCAAACCGCTTGGCTTGCGGTCCCCTAAGGCCAAAATGCGATTGAGTAAGACCACCAACCTTTCAAACATATTTACACTATGTACTGATATTATGATTAATGATAGTAATGCTTGACCTATTGTTTATTATTTTTGACTCGGCCAACTTATCTTTGGCTTTCGACACACTCTTCGATGTTCGGTGGAGTTGTCGAAGCGTGGCTAGCAGCGCTGATTTTAAAGATGGCAACGATGTAAGCCTCAGCAGTCCAAGCAGCGAGATGTTTAATCGATCAATATATGCTAACGACACGGATACAGAGCTCCCGGACGGTGGATCCTATCTGTGATAGACAACGAGCGCTTGCAGCGTTTTTATTCCTTGCGCTATGTGCTTGGGTGTCGACATTCACGGTTAGTGTTTTCAGGTAGGTTCTCCCCGTGTCATCGGTACCTTTCATCAACTAAAATTCGTATTCTTAGACTCGTAGAGAGAGTCTCCTCGGGGGCTCGTTCATAACAATCAGCCACTCTTCAATCGAGCCTTGACAAAAAAGACAGAAATTCATAACTCCCAATTTTTTTTTTTATAGTGCTCTGCCAAGGGTAATTTTGTAGTCATATTGTACATCTCCTTTATCACATTGCCTCAGTCTATCAGCATTTCCTTTGACTGTCTGTTTCTCTTTTATCTTTTCTCGGGGGTAGGAGAAAATGCATGGGTAGGTAGGCACGGCGTTCTTTTCCTCTTTACTTTTGTACTTGTACCTTTGCTTTGATTGGATCTGGTTCTGCATTTGCTATCACTTTGGCGGGCTCTCTGTCTTTTCCCTATGTCAGCACACCTATTACCACACTCACTGTTTTGCTTTTTATTTTTTTGTTGATGCAGGTGTTCATGCTAGCTTTCATCTTGTGTTTTTCTGCTGCCCAACTCCTGGGTATGATCGCGGAGGCCAAGTAGCTTCATGAGTTGATACCTTCAAGTTGTTGGTTTGTCTTTTGTATTTAGGTTAGTTTTTTTTTTTTTTTGGTTCTAGTATAGTAGCGCGGTAGCGTGGTGGGGAACAGGAGAGAATGCATCTGGAGGGATTTTGCATGGGCACACTTGCAATATCATGCTACTGTTTTTATTTTGCCCTGATGCCTAAGATATGTAGCTGTGGTATAGATAAGGCTACTATCCTAAATACTAGCACAGGTTAGAGTGTTTGTGGAGTCTATGGTGTGGTGCGCGGGGGGTGGACAATTCCCTCCGCATTGGTGATCTCCCTCGTGACGGCCCTACAGTTCCAGTAAAACTATTGAGTATTGTGTCAATACTCAAATAAAGGCATCCCAGACACAAGCTTCGGTTCCTGAAGTGCCGGGGTTCTCCGTTCCTGTAAGGTTCTTTTACATCCTATGGCAGGCAGACACAAAGGCAACAGCAGTGGCTGTGCTGCGGAATCATTGCTATCGATATCTTAGACAGAGCAACTGTATTCGGGGTTGAGATAGCGTGTGGTCTGTTTGGCTTGTGCAAATAAATACCGGTATAGTGCGAGTACTGTACTCAACTGTGATCGGGTTGTTGTATAGTGCCTCACAATGATGTCTTAAGTAAGCAAACAAATATCTAACTCAAAGTATAGTAATTTATTATCACTTAATGTGTGATGCTATGTCTATACGTATATGGGCTCAGAATGTAAATTTTTAGGTTATTTACGCTTTCTCTAATTGGTACTACCATATTGTAAAGCAGAATTGCCATAGTAGGATGTAGAATATCGTGCTAGCATTTTGACCCCTGATGCAGTGGCCCTGTATTCTTGATCACTTAACTGGCATTTATCCTGACATACTTGTACTCGAGTATTTTACCGTTGGTTTTCGTGAAACAATGATGGTATCGGTTTACCAGCTAGTGTTAGGCGCCACGCTGTGGGATTTATAAATCAGTGGGGGTTGGGAATTCTAACTTTCTACTTGCACAGCACTGTACTGTACACAGTCCCTGGGCTTTTGCGAGTTGAGAGTTCACTTGAGCCGCCCTTTCTATGATGCCCGTAACACGCCGTGCGGAGCGACTCACTGATGCTGATGCATAGCGTGGTGCCCAGCCTAGTTCTCACTCCAGCCTCAGAACACCACACCAGACAGAACCGCTCTTACCTTCCCAAGTTCCCCTCCAACACTAGCATCATTTTCATCGCTTTCCTCCACCTGCCCAAACCCCCACCATCCAGTGAACTCGATTTGCAAACAGTTCACTTTTACAGATTCTCTCTTTACATTTCCCTTTTTTTCTCATTTTACATTCTGACTGTATTACCCTGGCACGCTACGGTGGTTTCGGTATTTTTTGCGGACTCGGAAAGCAGCTCTGCCGTGACAGCGTTTCTACTTCTACATCCCCTCTTTGCATCAATAAGGAGTCTAAATGATGCAGCCAAAGGCACCAAACAGAGAGGATCTTGGCCAGACGTAAGTATTCCTTGTATTTTCTCCGCGATACTTTGAGACTGAATTATCATGGTAGATGGAGCTATCTCGAGGCGGGTGTTGAGAAGATCATGAAGGATCTTCAGACAGGCGTCGATATGACTACAGTGAGTTATTTTGCATCTGGTTTCCCACTGTTGATGTTGTATTCTGTAGACTGACCACCTTCTCAGTACATGGGCGTCTATACGTAAGATATTCTCCTCAGAACGCATCTGCTATTTGCTTATTAACTGCTCTCTTGCCCAACCTTAGTGCAGTTCATAACTTTTGCACATCCCAAAAGGCAGTGAACTCTAGCCCCCAAGCGCTACATAACTCAGGTGCCGTTCATCGAGGTGGTCTGTCGTCATCCAACTTTGGAGAAGGTTCTGGTTTGCTGATTTTGTTTTTGAGGTGCTGTAGCTCATCTACTCGGAGAGGATCTCTACAAAAATCTCATTGGTTACCTAAGCAAACACCTGACCGCCCTGAAGGATGTGAGTTGGATAAACTCCTATTCCGCTACTATTTACGACAATTCACTGATCCGGTGGGTTTAGGAGGCATCTGGCCATGCAGACGAGGCTCTCCTTGCTCTGTACATTCGCGATTGGGATCGGTATACCACTGCGGCAAAATATATCAACCACTTGTTCCGATATCTTAACCGACATTGGGTGAAGCGTGAAATGGATGAAGGCAAGAAAAACATCTACGATGTTTATACGGTAATTTTCTCTTTGGAGAAGTAAAAGGCTAGGGCTGATATTAGGTGTTCTAGCTCCATCTTGTTCGTTGGAGAGTTGATCTTTTTGATCATGTCCAAAAATATGTCATGGACGGTGTTTTGAAGCTCGTTGAGAAACAGCGAAATGGTGAGACTATCGAGACTGCTATGGTTAAGAGCATAGTGGACTCCTTTGTCTCGCTGGGACTCGACGAGAGCGATTCCTCAAAATCAACTTTAGATGTCTATCGCCAATTCTTTGAAAAGCCCTTCCTAGAGGCTACCACTGCCTATTACCAAATGGAGTCTAAACAGTTTGTGGCCGAGAACAGTGTAGTTGAATACATGAAAAAGGTACGTACCCTCGCAGCTTGTCGTGACGCTTGGTGCTAATATGAGAACTCTAGGCCGAGACAAGGTTAACTGAAGAGGAAGGGCGTGTACAAATGTATCTCCACCCTGATATCTATGGGCCATTAATGAAGACTTGCCAGAAAGTCCTCATTCAAGAACATGCCCCCCTTCTCCGGGAGGAGTTTCAGGTATTGCTAGACAACGATCGTCAGAGCGACTTGCAGCGGATGTATAACCTGCTTTCGCGTATACCGGATGGACTTGAACCTCTTCGCACAAAATTTGAAGCACATGTTAGGAGGGCGGGGACATCTGCGGTTGATAAGATTGCTGATGAGGGTGGGGACAATCTCGATCCAAAAGTCTATGTCGATGCTTTGTTGGAGGTCCACACCCAGTACCAGAATCTTGTGAATGTTGCATTCAAAGGCGAGGCAGAATTCGTTCGTTCCCTGGATAACGCCTGTCGTGAATTTGTCAACAGAAATAAGGTGTGCAAGTCAGCATCTACCAAGTCCCCTGAGCTTCTTGCAAAGTATGCAGATTCGCTTTTGCGTAAAAGTGCCAAGAGCGCTGAGGAATCCGACCTCGAGAATAAGCTCTCTGCCATCATGACAGTCTTCAAATACGTTGAAGATAAGGATGTGTTTCAGAAGTTTTATTCTAAGATGTTGGCGAAGAGACTAGTGAACTTTACTTCGGCTTCCGATGACGCAGAGACAAGCATGATTGGAAAGCTCAAGGAAGCCTGCGGCTTTGAATATACTAACAAACTCCAGCGCATGTTCCAGGATATGCAGATCTCTAAGGACCTCAACGACTCCTATAAGGCGTGGTTAGAAGGAAAGGGAGAGAGTGCGTCTAATGGCGTTGACTTCAGCTGCCAAGTCCTCGGAACATCTTTTTGGCCTTTGAACCCTCCCACAACCCCGTTCAATATCCCTGAAGTTATAGTTCAGACCTACACTCGATTTGTTGAGTTCTATAACGGGAAGCACAACGGCCGTAAATTGACCTGGCTGTGGCATCTTTGTAAAGGGGAACTAAAGGCTAGCTACTGCAAAGCAACCAAGACACCATATACTTTCCAGGTCTCGACGTACCAGATGGCCATGCTCTTGTTGTTTAACGATGCGACAAAGATTTCCTATGAGGAATTCGAAAAATCTACTGGATTGTCGAAAGAGTATATGGAGCCGGCATTAGCAGTCTTTTTGAAAGCCAAGGTGTTGACGATATCGCCTCCTGGTTCAAAAATTGGGCCAGGCACTCAATATTCTCTAAATTTCGACTTTAAATCCAAGAAGATTCGCGTGAATCTCAATATGGCTGTCAGGGCGGAACAAAAGCAGGAGGTCGAGGAGACCCATAAAACCATTGAGGAGGATCGTAAGCTTCTAATGCAGGTAAGGATATATATCTATTATCGGATATAGGATTATTTTACTAACAGTCTCAGTCCGCGATTGTTCGCATTATGAAGGCCCGCAAAGTCCTCAAACATGTTGTACTGGTGCAGGAGACCATTGGGCAAATTAAGTCCCGCTTTACACCCAAGATCCCCGATATCAAAAAGTGTATTGATATCTTGTTAGAGAAAGAGTACCTTGAGCGTTTGGATGGGGAACGTCTAGGTATTATTGTACCCTTGTTCCGGTTGAAATTGTTTGCTAAGTCTCGTCATAGGTTACTTGGCCTAAGGAACTGTTGCGACAGACGACATGATGACTACTAACGAAATCTAATTTTACCGGAACTAAATTGTCTTCTTGTAACTAGCTACAGATCGGTATCCGCCGTTGCAGATAGGTCGGTATATGGTTTGTGGTGGTAAACCAGTGTATGTCAGGGATGGGTTTTGTCTTAGCTTTTTGCCGTCTTACTTCTAAACAAATTTCCTAAATCTCTGTTTTCACCTTTTTTTCTCTTGGGCTTGCATGATATGTATCTTTAGGTTTTTTAAGATACCGGTACGGGGCCGATGGTTCATGGTTGGATAGCTATACCAGTGCGGAGAAGCCGATGCCCTGTTCTTAGGGCGACTTTTTACAATACATAGAACCGTAGCTCGAATTTCTTAGCGTGGTCTTCGGCGCTAAAAATATCACATTATGACAGCGAACTTGTAGTTTCTAGACAATCTCTTTTGGGAAGCAGGTACAGTGATTTAGTGTATGGGGGGAGGGCATGCACTATGCCGAGGGTGTGGCATTACGGCAAGATATTACCGGTGTGGAAGGATCCCGTTGACCTACTTCTCTAGGATGGTGTGTCGAGCACGCTATTACGAGTGGGTGATATGCCTTCTTGACCCCGCTTGCTATACCGTGAGATGAGAAGCTTGACTTGTCCTTGGATAGCTACGGTGTAACCCGCCCGATAGGTGATGAAGGAAACACACAAGAACGTACTCCCAATAGAAGTGAAGTGGTGATTGAACTTATCGTTGGGAGGTAATCGGTTTTATTAATAGAGGTTATCTAAAGGAATACCGCCAATCCAGGCATACGACCCCTAAGGCGTTACGTTCCATGGGGTAAGCCAACCCAAATTGAAACAACCCGCTATGCCGCAGCCACTCTGGTATGTGACCAACCGTAGGAGATATAGCGATAGCGCACCATTACCTTCGACACATCCGGCCACACCCCATCAGGGCTTAAAGCCATCAGCTCAGGTCGGCAAAGCACCATCAGGGCAAGAAAGCCCCCAACGACCGGATCTCCTAGCTACATACAGGCGCGATCACAACAAAAATAAACGACCTTCTTGCCGCCTGGACCTCCCAAACAAAGGAAACCCACCAAACACAAATACCGGCAAACCGGTCCCGCATCCCAACAAAATAAACACAAAAGAAAATCCACCGAACACATACCAGACAGAGGGAGCCGGGTCAAAAAACGAAACGTAAGTCCCTAAAAAAATACCCAGCTAAACTACCCCCATCACCCGTGCCTTCCACTAAACCACTGCCCCATCCCCAGGGGCACAGGCATCTCCGCCTTCTTCCTCTTCCTGTACCTCCTCATCGCCATGCGACAAGGCGTACAGACCTTCATCACCCTCCCACCAATCCCGGACCCGTACATCGACAGGTCCTGGTCGTCGTGACACCGGGTGCATCGACGGAGCACAGCCGGCACCACACCCACAACATCCTCAACCACACTCGGAACGTCGACCGAAGCCCCCAGGGGCGGGAACTCGTCATCATAAGACGACGCCGCAACATCCGCAGGAGGCGGGGACGAACCGACAGTCAACCCCACAACAGTCGGGGAGGCAACACCCTTCCCCTTTCTCAACCCACGCCGACGCTTCCCATGAGCCGCCGGCACAACAATCGCCCCATCTGAGGACAAGGGCTCAGCCACGAGTGGCTCAGGCTCCTCTAGACCCGAAGGAAAGGAAGCCACCTCATCCCCACCAACCACCCCCACATCCACCACGGTAGCCCCACCAGCCACCTCCTCACCACCACCCACATCAGCCACGGAGGCAGCCACACTAGCCACCCCCTCCCCAACACCGTAAAAAACGTCACCCGAAAGCGACTCCCCAAGGATCGCCAGAGCCTTGGTAAGGTCCTCAATCTCAAGGCCCGCTCGATGGAGCCTCTTCGAGAGGACGGCGACGTGATGGCGCAGCCGAGAGTTCATAGCCTCGAGGGCCAGAACGCGCTCGACCGAGCAAGAAAGGACTTGCCCCTGCTTTGCAACAGAGGTAGCCGAAAAGGAGGAGGATTTTGACTTAACCATATCGAAAGGAAGCCCAGTGAACAGGAAAAGATAAAAAGCCTCGAAAAGAAGATGAAATCGATGTTATAAGGATCGAAATCAAAGATAAAAGTCAAGGGAAATCCGCTTGAAATTAAAGACTTGTAACTATTCAGAGATAGAGACAAGGAACAACACGCAAAGCTGATAGGCCCGTTCGCCCTTTTATGACACGTCACAAGAGGTGAAGAACTTATCGTTGGGAGGAGGGTGTGTGTGTTGCTTGGCTAACTAAGAAACAAGAAGGTGGCTTATGAGAGGAAACCTCTAGACGCCAAGCTATCTACTAGTGGGCAAGTCACTGTGGGAGAGAATTCTCCATGCGACTGCCAAACTACCCTATGCTATTGCCCTCGCTCACACCGGTATGCTGATAGATAAAGATCTAAATGTGCCTAGTCCCAAAAAATTTTCGCTGCGGGTCACAACCCCGCCCCTCTCACTAACGTTTCTGGAAGAAACAAAGTTCTATTCCCCTTACCAAACACACGACCACCGAGAAATCACAACATACAAAACCAAAGAGAATATGTCTGACGGGGTTGTTCTTCACCTGAGAGCCGAGTGTAAGTTTGTTCCTCTCATCAGTTTCAATTCAATTCCAGCTTTCGGTCGACTCTCCGGCCTTTTTGTCCTCTCATGCTATGAGTCAAACATCGAAGCTCACATTTTTCTGTGTACAGCCAAACCACTCGAGCATCGCTCTGCCCGTGAGTCACCTGAGGACTCTCGTCTATAATTCGTAATTGCTAAGCTATCAATAGTTACACCTACCACCGCCAGCGCTCTTTTAAACGCCGGTTATGATGTCCGTGTCGAGCGCAGTGAGCAAAGAATTTTTGATGACAATGAGTTTGAGATGTAAGTTTAATATACCCCAAGGCACTTAAGGGATAATCTGTTAATTACTCGAAAGGGTTGGTGCTACGCTTGTTCCTGAAGGCTCCTGGGCTGGTATGTTGAACCACCTGTCCTGTACCAAATGTTTGAGTTGAGTCACTCACTATTGCAATTCTCAACCCAGAGGCCCCTGCGGACCACATCATTATCGGCCTTAAGGAACTCCCCGAGGATGACTGTATGAATATCCGCCCTCTTCCTTCATTGAATTGTCCGTTCAATGCTCATAGACAATAGTCCCTCTCAAGCATACTCACGTCCAATTCGCTCATTGTTACAAGAACCAAGGTGGCTGGGAAGACGTTCTCTCTCGCTTCCCTAAGGGCAAGGGTACTCTGCTAGACTTGGAATTCCTTCTAGATGAGAGCGGTCGTAGGGTTGCCGCGTTCGGTTATCATGCTGGGTTTGCCGGCGCCGCTTTGGGTGTCGAGGTTTGGGCATGGCAGTGCGCTCATCCCGGAGAGGAATTCCGTGGTGTCAAGCCTTACCCCAATGAAGATGCCTTGATTTCACACATCAAGAGTGTGGTTACTGAGAGTAGTAAGATTTCCTTTTCATTTATTAGAGCCTTACTATCTCTTTTTCTTTCTTTCTAAGATTACTAACCATTCAAAGGCGCGAAGATTGGAAGAAGTCCGAGGGTTTTGGTGATTGGTGCTTTAGGGAGATGCGGAAAGGGGGCTGTTGATTTGGCACTTAAGGTCGGCATCCCAGCCGGGAATGTCTTACAATGGGATATGGCGGAGACTGCTAAGGGCGGTCCTTTTGTCGAGATTGTTGAATGTGAGTGTCAATCTTGTGGTTGAATTACTTTACAAGAGTGTTTTTATAACTAAAATATTTATAGCCGACATCTTTATCAACTGCATTTACCTCAGTCAGCCGATTCCTCCCTTCATCGACACTAAGTCCTTGGAAAACCCCAATCGCAACCTTTCGGTCGTCGTGGATGTTAGCTGTGATACTACTAATCCCCATAACCCTATCCCAATCTACAGCGTAAATACTACTTTTGACAAGCCCACAGTCCCCGTCCCTGTCAAGTATGTTTCCCACCACAATATCTAGTCTGCATTTTTGCATAGGCTAATATCTCTGGGTCAGTGGCGGACCTCCTCTTTCTGTCATCTCAATCGATCACCTTCCAACTCTCCTTCCACGTGAGGCCAGTGAAGCGTTCAGCAATGATTTGCTTCCAAGTTTGCTTTCGTTGAAGGATAGAAAGAGTACCAGGGTTTGGCAGGAGGCCGAGAAGTTCTTCCATTCCAAGGTTGCTACTTTACCGAGTTCTTAGGCCGTGATACTATCAAAAATTTACGGAGATTGGTGCGGGTTAAATGAAAATGATCTTGCCAGAGAGCTGTTCCTCTAGAAATATTACTCTTCTTGTGACGTCATGAACTATCACTCGACCAGCTAGATTTTATACACACGGGTGCATTTTTGCGAAAAAGAGTAAACTTGCCAGTGGCCACAAATCAAGTCTAATACTTCCTAGTAGCTAGTATTTGATAGAGTAGCCCCTAGCCTTGCTGAAATAGATTTAAATTCAAAATTAGGGCAACGATTGACCTATAATAATCAAGCTGAAAATTTTGATGAAAAACTTTATTACATAGAAAGATAGCCTACGCTGAGATGTATCTACTGTAGTGCATACCGTCTATACACAGCACTAAGCGCGCCCCCCGTTGCGTCCTACTTGGTGCTGCATAGACGGCAGGAACCATACCGTAGAATTTCATGAAAGTCGGAAAGGCGCTAAAGCGAACTAAAGTGAAACCAAGGCAACCGGGCCAACCGGAGGGCACAAAGAAGGCCAACTTGCAACAGTTTAAGCATATCGATTAGGCAGGTTCAAGAAAATCCTCACTATGGCAGTGCCATTCCGACTTTCATGAAATTCTACGGTAGTTGATAGGGTGCCGAGAATGATGGGGGAGCGAGAAGTGTCGGTGAATCAGTTAATTCAATAAGTTTATCCTAGCTAAACCTAATCAGCATTGCTAGCCCTGTATCGGGTCAGCGACGCCCCGTTGTTGTCCTTAAGTCATCTCGATCATGCTTCCCCATATTTCCTATTTTATTGGTTGTTTACTCGCTAACCGCTGAGGTAAGCGGAAGTTCTCGCCATCCTGTCATTCTCGACATCCTGTCAACTAGTCTACATACAAAAGAATAAGAATAAGAAATAAAACCCCCCCTATCTCCACCGCCCCTCCTCATCAAAAAATCCCGCCGCCCACGCAAACTCCACCTCCGAATCCTCCTCCCCGCTATCCACCTCCATCCTCATTTACCCTTAACCCCCGGGACATGGAACAACTAAAAGACCAGTGGGTTGCAGCAGAAGAGCAAGATGGTGTTCGTTTGAGGTAAGAAAAGAATTATTTGCTATACCCACAATCATCACCCCCTGCATATTAGCTCGTCTATGTTTGCAATAGCTGACCCCCGCTATTTCGGAGACCCTTAGTTGGAACGTCTTTCCCAGCAACCGTCTAGAATCTAGTCGGCTCGTTGTTCCTATCGGTGTCTTATACACTCCCTTGAAAGAAAAGGAACAGCCGCCTGTTCAGTACGAGCCAGTAACGTGCAAAGCACCATGTCGAGCTGTTCTAAATCCATACTGGTTTGTACCGCAAAGGTTCTTTTCTATTACTGTCAATTGGTCTTCTAACTACAGTATAGTCAAGTGGATTCTCGTGCGAAGCTTTGGATCTGCCCCTTCTGTTTGCAGAGGAACCAGCTTCCGCCTCATTATAAAGACATCGGTCCGAACTCATGGCCTCTCGAGTTGTCCCCGGCGTTTTCCACAATCGAGTACAAGCTGGCTCGCCCAGCCTCGGCACCCCCGATATTCTTGTTTGTGGTGGATACCTGCCAGGAGGAGGATTCCTTAAAGGCTCTCAAAGACTCTTTGATCATGAGCTTGAGCTTGCTTCCTCCACATGCACTGGTCGGGTTGATCACCTATGGTACTATGGTACGGAGTTTTTCTTCTCTTTTCCTCTTCCTTTTCCCCCAAGAGAGCAGAGTTTCTAAAAAAAATCTAGGCCCATGTTCATGAGCTTGGATACACTGAATGCCCCAAATCCTACGTCTTTCGGGGGAACAAGGAGTATTCCGCCAAGCAAGTGCAGGAAATGCTCGGACTCCTTGCTGCTAGTCTTCGCCCTCAACAAGCACCAATGGCTCCCGGACGTCCTCAGGCTCATATGCCACCATCGTCACGCTTCCTTTTACCTGTCCAGCAGTGCGAGTTCCAATTGACGAATGCTCTCGAGCAACTCCAGAAGGATCCTTGGCCTGTGGCTAATGACAAGCGTCCGTTGCGATGTACTGGTGTTGCATTAAGCGTTGCAGTTGGACTGTTAGAGACCTCTTTTGCAAATACTGGTGCTAGGATCATGCTGTTTTCCGGAGGCCCTGGAACCGAGGGGCCTGGAATAGTTGTTGGGCCGGAGCTCAGAGAACCCATTAGATCTCATCACGACATTGAGAGGGACAATATCAAGTACTATAAAAAGGCTACTAAGGTAAGGATTAGCCACGGGGGTTAGCAGGATCTACTTTACTTTATTTTGTTTTAACGTTGTTTTTTGATAGTTCTACGAAAATATGGCCAAGAGAACTGCACACAACGGCCATATCATTGATATCTTTGCTGGCTGTTTGGATCAGGTTGGACTGTTGGAAATGAAATCGCTTGCCAACTCTACTGGTGGACATATGATTCTTACCGACAGTTTTACCTCCTCTATGTTCAGGCAGAGTTTTGTCAAGATTTTCGATAAAGATACTGCCGACAATCTCCTGATGGGCTTTAATGCTTCGTTGGAAGTTTTGACTACCAAGGAATTGAAGGTTACCGGTTTGATTGGCCACGCGGTTTCAATGAACAAGAAGTCAACCTCCGTTGGTGAGACTGAATGTGGTATTGGTAATACCTGCTCTTGGAAAATGTGTGGACTCAGTCCCACAACCTCGGTCGCGACCTACTTTGAGATCGCCTCCCAGGCGGGCCCTGCTCAACAGCAACAAGGGCCCCAGAAGGGCCTTATTCAATATTTGACCTATTATCAACATTCTTCTGGCCAATTCCACCTGAGAGTTACAACTATTGGTCGTGATCTTAGTGGCCCCACCGGCGATCCATCGATCGCCCACTCCTTTGACCAGGAAACTGCGGCTGTGCTCATGGCCAGAATTGCGGTCTTCAAGGCAGAGGTTGACGATGGTCCAGACGTGTTGAGATGGGTCGACCGGATGCTTATCAGACTGTGCTCGAGGTTTGCTGACTACCGCAAAGATGATCCTACATCTTTCAGATTGGAGAAGAACTTTACCCTGTACCCACAATTTGTCTTCCATCTGCGTCGCAGCCAATTTTTGCAGGTCTTCAACAACTCCCCTGACGAAACAGCTTTCTACCGACATGTCATTAATCGCGAAGATGTTGGAAACTCCCTTATCATGATTCAACCTACCCTTGATACGTACACCTTTGATGAGCCACCTCGTCCGGTTCTTCTGGATTCCACATCTATCCAGCCTAATCACATCCTACTACTCGACACCTTCTTCCACATTCTCATCTTCCACGGTGAGACCATTGCCGAGTGGAGGAAGGTCGGGTACCAGGAGCAAGAGGGATACGAAAACTTCAAGGAGCTATTGGAGTTGCCCAAGGAAGACGCCAGGGTAAGTACCTATCCCACCGCTGGTGGCAAGGAAATATCACTAATATAAATGCCAATACAGGAACTGATCGCTGACCGCTTCCCACTACCTCGATTCATCGTCTGCGATGCTGGTGGTTCCCAAGCACGTTTCCTCCTTTCAAAACTTAACCCATCGACAACCCACACATCTGGCGGATATGGCGGTGTTCCACAAAACGCCCAGACTATATTCACCGACGACGTCTCACTGCAAACATTTATGGAGCATCTAATGAAGTAAGTGCCCCCTCCCCATGCTTTCCATGTATCTGTTCATTTACTAACCGTCATTACAGGCTTGCTGTTACTGGAACCAACTAGATTGAGCCTTTTATACAAAATAAAGGCCTTTTTTTTCTCTTTCTTACTAGTTTAACGTGGGAGGAAGCGGTTGTAGTTCTTGCATTCATCAATTTTACTTTATTTTCAATGTTTTGCTCCGTTTTGCCCCCACCTCTTCAAGTTGAGTAAAAGTGTGGTTGTCGTTTCACGCGAATCTAGCTTGCGAATCCCGTTGTTCCTTTCCTTGTGTCTTGTTGCGGAAGATGATGAAAAATGAACATGACATGAATGAAGGGTTAGCATATGTGGTGTGTGGGGCATGGAAGTGGTATCATTAATACTGATTGAATATTCAGAATTTAACCTGTTATAGTTTGTGATGTTTGAATTTTGCGTTGAAATATTTTGGTCTACCCAGTATCTCCTGCAGTGTCAATAGTGCCAAAAAACTAGCTTCGCACTTTTCTAGAAATGTCGATCGAGTGATTTCAAGAGCATTTCAAGTCAAGTTACGATGCAGATCTTTTTTCCATAAACAGGAGCACTAAACCTGATATGAGAGTGATGTTACCGGTAGTTGTGAGGTAATGCGCCTAGCGATATTTACTGACCAACATCCCAAGTCATGATAGCATTACACCTCTATCAACGAAATACGGTACTGTACTTGTACGCTAATTTCGCTAGTCTCTTTTAGCACGATGTGGGGAAATCCGGTACCATCAACACTGCCTGGGATACGGCACAGTAATTTTAGGAAGCATCCGCCGCTGACTCAACCAGCAAACTAGACAAAACTGGTCGAGTGATCACGCATGAACAACGAAAAGGAGTTATCATATTAAGACTAGACTAGACTATCGTATTCTCAATTAATTTTAATGTCCTTAGCTTAGGACTCTTAGAGGGGGGGGGGGAAGAAAGAGTAGGAGCGCAAGCTTCAAGTTGACGGGTAAGAAAAAGAAAAAAAGGGAAGGGGAGTTATGGTACGAATGAACGAGCGAGCACAAAGGACCCAGACTAAAAACCAAACCAAGCCATACCGACCGACCGACCGAACCAAACCAGACTGGAAAACGGAAGAAGGAAAGGAAAGTGAAAAAAATTGGATAGGTAAACCCCCCATCCTCGCCGCACGCTCTTTTCGTTTCTTCTTTTGGCACATTCACTTACTCAAACTACCTTTTTATCCTCTTCCTCATCTCCTTCACTCTCACTAGTGCTCCCCCGATACCCATCGACTTCCTCTTCCCCCCAGCCCAAACTCCCACTCCTCCTCCGACTCCTCTCCTTCCTGCGCTCGGCCATGGCAGAGCTAATCTTGCGACTGACCTCGTCGAAGCCAAACTGTCCTGCACCCTCAATGTTGCTGAGCGCTTTGATGGGGAACCCGCCACTGTTGCTTCTACTACGCGCTCTACTAACGGGCCTAGAAGCGAAGAGACCGATGCTGCCGAGGTTCCCGAAGCTCTCGTTGCGCGGGATGTTGTGACTGTTGCCTCTGATGCCGGAGCCTACACCGATGCTAAGATAGGAAGCACCACCACCGGACTCGGAGGTGGGGGAGATGTTCGAGTCGGAGGAGAGCTCCGAATCACGGCGGGTACGGGAGGTAGTGTTGATAGTAGGGAGGGCGTCGGGCTTGATGAACGGGTCAGAAATTATCCTCGTAGAGTCAAAGTCCGGGAATATTTCGGGGCCGAGCTCGTTTATCAGGTCGGTCACTTCTATAGCCAGCTGCGCGCGCTTCTGGCGGAGCTTGTGGAGGGTGTTTGCACTCGTGGGGTTCATTGAGAGGACTAGGGGGCGCAGGGATTTAAATATGTCCATTCCTATCTCGCCGAAGCGGAGGGCTGCGAACGTGATACTGGGGAACCATATCCAACCGAAAATTGCCACGCCAATTATCGGCACCCAGTCTGGCATTAGCCCAAATAGACGGTGGCGATACGTCCACCAGCAGAGGATTACGACATAAAAGTTGTAGAGGATTGGTGCGAGGGCTAGGGTTACGAGGAGTTTCCAACTGGCCATTACGTCCTTACCCTGGATCTTGACGGTCGAGGCCTTAAGGGCTTCTTTGGCTTTTCGGTGTGAGATTATGCGTGTTGCAACGAATACGGGAGCGAAGAGGATGAACCCGGGTAGGGCACCGGTTCCGAGGAAGACAAGCTTTCCGACACGGTAGATTAGGGTGAAAATGACGCGGAAGAAAGAGAACTTTGCGTACTCGACCTGGTGGTCCCGGAGGCCGAGGAGACGGAGTTGGCGGTTGTATTCTGATACGGATGCCCGGAGATGGATTATGCGTGGGTCGTCTTTATAATGTGTGTATCCAGTGACTAGCCGTCGGTTGAGTTCTACCACCATCGGGAGGGGAAGCTTCTTGTTGGTCGGCTTATAAAGTCTTCTAACTGCTTGGATTGCCTGTAAAAACATTAGTTTCTGACTTTGCTAGCTCATCTATTGAGGGCCAAGGGACTTACCATGAGGGTGTCATAATCTGGTGAGGTAACAGTAACCGCCAATAATCCATTATAGATGATTTCCAGTAGAGCCCTAACAGCCTCACGTTTCTCGCCCTTAGAGTATTGGTCCACGAGCTCTTTTGGTACCTCAATTGGAGCTCCAAACTCAATGACAGCCCGTGATCGGAACTTATGAGCATGGAAATAGTTCAATCCACAAGGCACAATTTTGAGCTCACAGTCCGGGTTAGCAGAGAGAGCGCCGAGCGCCATGATAGCAACACCAGCTGATACATGTTAGTGACACCCCTCAGAACCAAAGTAGTTGCAGACGATGATATCACTCTTAACACGGGAGTGATATCGGAAGTTAAAAATCAGAACAGGGCATATCCTACCCTTTAACGGCAACAACTCTGTCCTATCATGACTACCACCCTCAGGAAAGATACCCACACAACCACCTGAATTTAATCTCTGAAATACCGCATCATAAACCTGACTCTGATCGACCTTCGGCGCAACCTTATACTTGCTCCCCTTTCCACCCTCCTCGCTTTCCTGCGTAAGCTGTGCCAGAGCAATATCTCCCTTAAACTCCCTTTTCAGCACGACTTCCTCGTCGCTCAATATCTCAATAACCTCCGTACTAGCCGCGCTCTGCCCCTCCGCCGGCGGTAGAACCAGCAATCCGCCGGCAACCAGCTCCTCCGTAAACTTCGTCCCGACACCCCTAATCTTGAGGGGTTGTTGGGGGTCCGGTAGGTAGATACGTCCGGTGCCGGGCTTGGTCATGTCTAGGGCGCGAGAAACGGGTACAGCACCCACGCAGCGAGACAGCCATCCAATGAACTTCCTTCGCATTGACTTTTCCGCCACGAGAAATGCTATACGGCGGCGGGACTCTAGGCGGACGGCGCGCATGAGGATTAGAGGGTCGACGAACTATGTAACATGGTTAGGCCCTATCTCTTCGCTTCTTATTAAGGCAGGTGAGTGGAGAAGGCCGTACCTGGTTTGCATGTGGTGCTCCAACAAAGATAATAGGACCCCTCCGAGGGATACGGAATGCACCGCGAGGGTGAACCTCACGGAAGAAAAGATCCACAAGAACTTATTGATTGAAAGAAAACACCGTTAGCATCATCGTCATCACCACAAGCAGATACCCAAGAGATGAAATCTCACCCGGAGCCTCATCCACCCTCTCTTCCCTAAAAACAAGAACTTGGGCAGGGCATAAAACATACTTGAGAAAGACCACAGGATAAGGTCATAGAGCCAGTTCACCATTGGCGCAAACTCCTTCTGTCGCGCCATATTGAAAGCGTTAGAATTCCAATCACACCCCCTCTATCCCGGTCTTTTTTTTTTCCCTCTTCCCCAGCAAAAACTTCTCTCCCTCGCTTCCAGCAGTCTGCAAGTAGATACGACCTAAAGAGGAGAAAGAGAAAGGAAGGAACGAAAAACTCCTTGGGAAAAGAACGGTTGCTAGCAGGGTACGGTAGTTTCGCAGGCGGCCCTAGTTGCTATGATGAGCAAGAGAGTAGGTGGAGGTGAGGTGAGCACTGGTAAGGTAAGGTATGTCAAGGAAAGTGATTTGATGTTATTGACATCAATCAAGGGAGGTATGACGGAAGTGAAGGGTGAAGCAGAAAAAGAACTGCGATGATAGGTTAAGCTAGGTCACCTATCGCACCTTTACTAAGTATTGCTCGAGTGGAGAGAAAGGGAAAGTTCTGGGGCAGACCCTTTTCTCGAAACGCTCCTTTTGGTCGAGTATTTATCTACGAAAAGCGTAACGGCACCCATACGATAGAAGCCAAAAGAAACATTCTGAATTCTAGGCCGTTGGTGAAAGCGAAAAAGGGTGATTATGATTGCCTAGTCTAATTTTGAGTTATCGTGCGGATCTTGAGGGATATAGCATACAGTAATGTGAGTAACGTGCAAAATTGACAGCAGTCCTTGGCGGCAGTGTTTTAAACCAAGCTTCCTTCTTCCACTTGATTTTCCTCGCTCTCGAAAATTGCACTTCCCTAAACTACTCGTAATTGAATGACGTCTAATTGAACGATGTTTGTGAGCGCGACCGCTGTTGAGCGATACTAAGATCTAGGCAAAAAAAAAGCTGGGTTTTGACCGTATGCAATGGCGGACATGTTCACAGAAGTATAATAGATGAAATACACTTTTACTCTTTTCTTAATGAGGAAAAAAATAGCAAAGTGTTTGAAACTTTGATTGTAGTTGCACGAACTATTGGGGGTGCCAAACGAATAAAACCAGGGTCTCACCACGACGGAAACCCCCGTCCCATCCCACTCTCCAGTGTCCGCGTTCCAAGTGACAATCCAATGAACTGCAGGCATTCACGCCTCGCATTAGGTATGATACTTACAACCCCCCCCCCACCCTAAGACCGCTACCATGCTTGTGCCGAATACTTCCTGCCAGATATGGAGGGAGGGAGACCTGGGGAAATCTATAATATCAATCTTTTCTTTGATGAATACCCTCTAGGATACGGTTAGAATTGGAACCACGAACGGGTCCCTGGAGGAAAGGTTACCCGGCCTCCCTTGAACAGCTGAGAGCTTGTGCTTGATGGAGAGCGCACAATTCGAGCCGCAAGCTCCACAAAATTTACCGCTCCCCCACCATTTTTGATAAAGCTGTCACATACCCCAGGCGCACCCTTTCAACAGCAACAACATTAAACCACCACCCCCACCACCCCCACCAGAACCACAT
>QOVD01003036.1:0-47295 GCA_003521225.1 Tuber microsphaerosporum | reverse complement strand
CCAATCACCGTTGGTTTGAACTGCTTTCTGGGGGTTCCTCGTTGGACTGATCGTACTAAGGGGTTCTTCCTTATCGTCATCCTAACTCTTTTTCTTCTTCTGGGTACTAGTTAATCCTTTCCCCAGGTCGCTCCGCTTTGTTCTCTTAGGCCTTCAGGGTTACACCCGATTACTACTCATGTAGTCTCTCATGATTTTTTGATTTCGATTTCGGAGGGAGGGCTTCCTCCGAGTACCCGATTGCCGTCGCCATCGGTGCCGTGAGTAACTTTAAGTTATCTCCATATCGCTGAAGTCCCATGCCATTGGTCATTCTATCTGGTTGACCCTGGGTACTTCATCCTAGGTCGGTTGCTGACTTAAAGCCGCAGATTGTCTTGGTTGGAAAGGAGTCGCTGGGCCGGCTTTCCATTGCCGCAATTTCGGGTAAGGGGCCTTTTTATGATAAGGTTTCTTGGATTCTATTGCTGAAATCTGAATTGACTTTCGGCATTCAGCCCATTTGTGGTTATTCATTCGACAACGGGTGCACTGTTGGTTGTCTTTTCGAGCTTGGATAACCTGTTCTTTAATGTCACCATGCGCTGTTTTCCAATCCGTATGTTCCACTTTTCCTTTAGTGGTGGTCCCTTTGTTTTTTCTTTCTGCCTCCTTTTTGGCTTTGTACTCCGCCTTTTCCTCAGCGGTGTATGTCTTTCGTTGCTTCTTAGGTTTGGAAGTTTTCTCTTCCCTTTTCCTTTTTCCACCCGAATCGCCCTTAGTTGCGATGGGATGGTCATGTCGTAATGCGACTTTCTCTAAAAAAGTCTCCTCACGCCTGGTGACTTCTCTTATTGCTGCCATCCAATCGCTATCACTGGCGTATTCTTCAGTGGATAATCGGCGTAACGCTTCTCTTGGGAGTCGTCGTTCGATCATCTGGCGCCATGTGATTCCACTCATGTGGACATGAGTGTTTAAGTTCTCCATATCGAGGAGATACTTATCGACGTTATTTTTATACTGGACTTTTTCCATTAGTGCCAGTGCTCTTTCACCCTCATGGGTTAGTGCAAAACGGGTCACGTATTGATTCCTGAATGCTTCCCAATACTCATATCCTTCCACCTTGAGGTGACCCATTTCTCCGGTCATCTTCTTCCTATAGGTTATGGCGAATGCCGACACGTCTTCCCCTTCCATTCTTCCTACGGCGTACTTAATACGTTCCTTATCAGTTTCCCACTGGTGTGGATTTCTTTTGAAGTAGTCCTCGCATTGTAGTAACCAGAGTTTAATGTCCTAGTGTTTGAGGTTTTTGAAGGTTGGGGGTGCGTCTGCTTGTTTTTTTCCACTATGGGCAATGGCCATTCCTATTGCTTTAGCTAACAGGGCTACCTGCGGATCAGTTGGGTTGCCTCGTTCGGGTCTCCAGGATGGTCCGCCGTCTCCCCTGTTTCCTCCTTGCTCATCATCGGAGTCATGATCACTTGGGTCTGGGTCGTTTCCGCCTGGTGGTTGCCTTGGTGGTCCTTGATTACCACCATCGTCTCTTTGGTTGGTGGGGTATTCTTCTGGTCGTTTCCCCTTGTCCTGCCTCGTTAGGTTTTGCCTTTCCTGCATCCAGCGCTGGACTCTATCTGGTGCTTCCGCTACTTGCGGGGCCGCTGGGGCTGGTTGGGCAGGGACCGTGGTTGTTGGAGTCGGTTGGAGATTCCCCAATAATCTCATCACCTGTTCCATTTGGGCGGTCTGGGTATTTGCGAAGGTTTTTTGTGCTTCGGCTTGGTCGGATACTACTTTTTGGAGTATCGCTATGTCTTGCGCATATTGAGCTTTGAGTTTTAATACTTCTTGCTCAAGTATAGAGTCTCGTGTTGCCGAAGCTTCGCCCTGTTCTTCAATGTTAACATGAAGTTGGGAACTTACTGCTTCGTGGCGACTTTGTCGCTCATTAGCCCTTTTTATTTCTTGAGCCATCCTGGCTAACTCCTCTTGTCTCGTGTAAGTAGCATTTTCTACTGCTATAATGAGTCCTTCGAATGCCGCAGTTTTCTCCGCATCCAATTGCTTTCCGTCTGCCACCTTTTTCCTAGTGTCGTCCATTTCTGACACTAATCCTTGTACTGTCTCAGCAAGGTCGCCGATTTTTACCTGGTTGGTGGTAATTCGCCCGTCTAAGTGTCGTGCAGCCTTTGCCGCTCGTTCCATTAGACTGCGTAGGTAGGCGTCGGTGTTGCTTGGTCTTGGGGATCCTTGTCTTCTCCCAGATCCTGAGGCCGCTATTTTGGCACCAATTCCTCTTGTGCTGGATAGGGGGATCCCGTTCGTCTTTGTGCGATGTCTGAGTGTATTGGAGCATCAGTGCTGGAATGAACGGAAGCACCTGATGCTTCTGTGATGCGTTCTATGGGACTTGGCGGGTCTCCGCCTGACGTATCCATGGGTTCTCCGCCCATAATGAGAGGTCTTGAGGGGAAGGACATTTTGATATGTTAAGAGGGAATTCTTTTGCTCGTGCAGAAAAGGTAATTTGAGGTGAGCCTTGGTAACAAGGAGAACTATCAATATAGTGTTAGGGGTAGCCGATAGCGGAACTATGATATCGGACTAGGCCTGGGTAGGGGCCTTCGGAGATTTGTCTAAGAAGGCTCGTAGGTAACTATCTCTCGTGAGAAGTAATTGAAGTAAGATAAAAGATGATTGCGTAAGAATAAGATTTGTAGCGTAATAATTTTTTATATTGATAAGATCTCTACTCCGGTGCTTGATGATTTTTTGTAGCAAGGGAGGCACTTCGATATTTATACTCCGCGTCTGAGTGTTCGCGGGCTAACTAATAACTACTAACTAAAAGGTACGAACCCTCTCTGACCCTGACAACTGTTCGACTACTTGCTTAGCATTATGAAGACATACACTATTCATCTAATCGTGAGGGTGTGTCATTCTCTTCAACGATAGGTGTGCAGAGTTCTCGTAGTCCGAATAGGTACTAACGTTATAGCTTTCTTCACCGAGCCATGTAAGGAGTGGCCAACTCCTTGGTCGTCAGACCATTCAATGCGTATGAGTTCTTAGACTGCATGCACATCAGGTTTCGGGATGACTCTTGCTTGCAATCGCACCTATGGCTAATTGCGCGCAATGCCTCTCCCTTACTAACTAGCTCTGAGTGGGACTGTTGGTCTCCACTATGCGTACTAGTGTCTTTTTTCCTTATGGAAAGATTTCGCCTAAGCGTCCACTCTTTTGTTTCCCTCGGTTCTTTTAACTTTGAAGGCCTATAACTTTATGCGACGTTGACCGATTTGGTTCGAACCACTTGCATAATTTTCGCTAGATTCTCTTCTCATATATCCTGCGAACAGCATCCAGTCGGACGGACGGCCGCGACGTATATGGTGTTATTGCGAGTGGTCCCTGGAGGGACATTCCTGAGTGCGAGTGCAACTACCACTGGTGCGGCAACGAACGTAGTGTTCCAACGTCGGGGCCGCAGGGGTATGATGGCCGTATTTTTGAGGTCTGTGCGCAGGGGTCTGTGCACTTTGGAGGTCTGTGCACTGGATTCCAGTATTTCATACATGGGCTTCCAATGTGCCTAACACTAAAACTACCATCACTCCTTGCACCTAAATACACTATAAGGCTTTCTGCAGCACTAAGTCTGTAAGTCCTAATACACCATCCACCCCTCATACTCAAGCAGTGTCCGCCTAAAGACTCCCTCTTCTGCCAGGTAAAGACCCAGCCAATCTACTGAGGGCATTTACTTGTACATATTCTAAAACCTGAGACAGAGGCCTTAATCCCCTTCTTTCTAGCGTAGACAAAACATATAGCGTGTCTATATCTCTCAATGGGCCACAATCAGCCACGTCGAAATGGTCTGGAACATTTAAACCCGTGGCCTACAGCAACCACCACTTATTAGTAATCAAGACTTCTTCACACTTATTACTCTGCCAACTTCATAATAGTACTATGACCTGAAGGTACCCAGTTTGTCGAACCCTCCTATGGATGCCTATATCACAACTCGTTCTTTCCCAAACTCTTAACTAGCATCTTTCACTAGTCCACGTAAACTTCCTACAACATGCTTTCCCCTACCACCTACCCTACCACCTAGTAGCTTGGTATCCTAATTTTTCCCAAGCCTCTGCGGCATTGCACCATGAGTTGCGCCACTTGCAATGGGTCATGCCTCCCATCTCACAGTCATATAACACAAGCCTTACTTGGGGTACAATTTCGCTGAATGCTATCTCCTCTGAGTGCAAAAAACTTCACAAGGCCCACCCTGCTCCTGCAAGGCCCCAAGGAGTCTAGCAATTGCTCAAACTCAATCAAACTTGAACAAGATACCACCCTCAGGCCAAATCTCTAGAAAATGTGAACTTTCAAGACCAGCCCACTGCTGAAACCCGACTATCATCACAAAATCAAAACCCCTCATCTTATCACAAGGCAAAAGGAAACAGAACTGTAACTCCCCGGGCTAGTTCCCATCCAACCTGACAGTGAACAAGGAGCTGCGAAAAGCCAGTAAAGATGTTCAACTCCTCTCTCTGTAATCAACAACCAGGTGCTCCATCCTCAGTGTTTGCCAGTGGAAACTTTATCCCTGGCACTTGTACACATAAGCTCGGTAAAGTGCATTGCAATATATCACAATATTATTATCTTTCCAATAATAATATTATCTTTCCCAGATAACTCTAAAACCCTGGGTCTTGGGAGTTACAGTGCTCGAGTACAGTACCGCAAAGGGAAGGACATTTCACCCTCACCACTAAGGTTTTTTTTCCCTTGGAAACAGCCTCCGGAAAGTGAGTTTCATATCTTGAGCCTAGATTACCATAGTTGCCACAAAATCTAGCGCGAATACTCGAGTAGCGCTATCACGTATTTGTATCTTATTCTGGAGACTTTTAAAAAACTACTACCGTAGTGCTCTACGAGAGGGGGAAGGAAAAAAAAATCCCACAACTTTCCTCCGCGGGTGCTATTATGTAGCAAATTGTTTTCTTTGAATTTTTTTTCCACGTTGATTTCCCCCAATGGGTGGCTGGGCAATGATATTGCTCGAAAATCTTCGCTTTTGGGGTGTTTTGGCCTCTGTCTGGTTACCAAGCGACCCCTATTGCCCCAGCAACCCGAGTGATGGTCCGTGCGGGAACCGCAGTCTTATTGCAACGCTGATGCCCAGTCCAGTCCGCCCAAAGACAAGACCTTCTTGTCTTTTGTCGTCCTGACTCGGTCTAGGACGAACTGGACGACTGGGAGCGCTGGGTCGGATTCAGCCCTCAGGCGCACGCTCTCCTCACCATCCTATTGTGTTCGCTCCCTGCATCAAATTCCCTACAGCACCATAAAGACCCACCATCACCTTCCTCCCCTCCCTTCCTCCAATCCCATTCGCGACTTTTCGACAAGCATTAATCTCTTCAACTAAAGGGAGAAAAAAATTAAAAAAATAATAATAAAACAAAACACCAATACTCCCGATCCCCCGGGTAGGCAACCAGCTACGATGGAGACCGATGCCCCCAGCACTGCCACCCCCAAGGGAGTAGGCTGGTTGGACCAGATCACTGAAACCATAGGGGACCTCCACGACCGCTTCGGAATGATAGCAGACAGCCTGCTTATCATCTCCGATACCCTCTCCAAGCTCAATGAGCCAAGCAAGGACAGGGAGCCCGAGAAGGAGAACCAGAATACCACCCACAAAGCCACGGAAGCTTCATGCACAATGACCCCCTGTCTGACCACCCAGGGTCCACGGCGCCAGGGCGCGCTTCTTGTCGAGTCTGCACGGAACGGTCAGCTTTCGGGAGGGACCAGGTCTCGGGTTGGGGTGGAAGAGAGTCAGGATACTACTACCACTACTACCGCGTCGACACAGACACAGACCGAGGCTCTGGTTCCGCTTTTCTCGGTTTGGGCGGCCCCAGATGCGGCCCATCCCACGTCCCTACCTATCATACCTACACCTGCACCTTCCAAAGAAAGCCAGAGTCGGAAGGCGCGACACATTTCTCTCTTGGAATCGAAGTGGGGAGTCGGCTGGGAAAAGATAATCGACTCGCAGAGCGACCATCCATCCCTCTTGTCGGAACACTATCTGGGAAATATGGTGAAGCTCGTGAGCAACGGCATAACATTGTTAGACGCGAAACGGCTTTTGCGCTATGTAATAGAGATGCGAATTTCGCGTCCCAGGAAGGGTGTTCGCACGCGAGAAATCGTTATGGCTGGCGATATCCAGAAAGTGGTTTCCGCTATCGCAGCGATTTCCCGCCCCCACAATGCCCAATCCGAACCGTATACGGCAGCGCAGCTTATCGCCTTCCTTGGTGGTACCACCGAGAAAGTGAACCAACACACACCATCAATTACACAAGGGGCCCCTCCTCCCCCCTCCCAGGTTGCCTCCAGCCAGCCTGCTACCTTTCTCACTCGAGGTATGCAGAAGACTGGGGGACTTGCTGCTACCTCTCCAGCCGCAGAGGAGACTGTTGTGGGGGGTCAGATTACTGCCACCAGGGCCAAATCCCCAGCTCTGAGGCCCAGGGCTGGAGCTGGGGTCACCAAGAAGACTAGTGCAAGTGTCCAGGTCGTGGTCAATGCTAAGGTTCGGGCTGTGGAGGATAAGGGGGGTAGTACTACCACCACCACCACCGCAACTCCAACCAGGACCCAAACCCCAACTCTCCGGTCAGTCCATAACACATCTCTGAGACACCCGAAAATCGCAACAAACTCCACGCCCTCGTCCATCATGTCCACGAGGTCCGCTACCACTAATAAAGCAACGAAAGTCCCACCCACAAACACCCCTCAAAAGAGACTGCGCGGTCCGGGGAGTCAAAGTATGCGCATTACCGAGTCGGCGCAGATGTCCATGCAGGATAAACTCGGTGTGGACGGGGGGCAGGTTGTAGCCGCTTCGGTTACAAAGAAGGAGAAAGAGCAGACTAGTGCCGAGGCTAGAGTTAAGGTTAAAGCAGAGGAGAAGGAGGAAGTGGAAAAGGAGGAGTCCATTGAGCCTGCCATCAAGGCCGAATCCCCGATTATAAAGCCCAGGCCCGGGATGGGGATTTCAAAGAGGAGCGGTAGCGGTAGCGGTGGTCGTAGCCCCACAGTGAGATGGAGGGAAGGCGGTCCAACAAATGGAAAAAAAACATGGGATAGTAGAACCTAATGTATAATTATGTATTTTTAAAAAAGCAATAACTTAAATAAACATCCCTTCTTGTTTCCCTCTTTCCCCCCCTCTTTTTTTTCTTTTTTTTTTCTTTTTCAAAAAAACAAGAACTCTGTATAAAAAGTGCCCGCTGGTTCTGCTGTACTGATCTTAAGATTCGGAAATCGTACTACTATGGTAGTGTGAACGCAATATAGCTCACAAGCACACACACACCAACCAGTCCGAAACGGGAGAGTGGCGTAAGAAATACCGGTATATGTCATTGAGCATAAGCCTATCCAAGTCCAAGGAATTGGTAGATAATATCATGCATGGGTTGTTCACCGAAGCATATAATAGTTGCTTAGTCATACTGCTATCTTGGCTGTCATTAGTTTGCGGGCTCACTTAACAAGTCTTTTTCCTCTTCACGGTGAACAAAAACCAATAAAACTGGTATTATCATAACACAAACTCTTATTTGACTTTTCATTTCTTCCAACGGTAATCCACGGATCTTTAAGATTCCCAAAGAGTTCGGGGATGGTACTTGCACTACCGGTACCGGTATCCAAGTCCAAAGAATTGTTACAGTACCGTATCAGACTCTTCAAGTCTAGCGTTCGCGTCACGAGTTCTCCCGGGAAGCCCGAGTACGGTGCTCGAGTGAGATCTTGTGAATTTTCTTTATCGAAGTTTGACCATTATTCTTGGTTGATACAGTTATACAAGCGGCTCTCCCCCTTTCTCACTTTACCGAAACTTGTGATAACTGCTCGCTTCGCTTGCCCACTCCGATTCCCGATACATCTCAACACCACCTGCCTGCAGCAGTACTCAAAGCGCCATCATGCATTACCTTCCCCAGGGAGTGAACTTGCGAGAATATGTAAAATATGTAAAATCAAATAAAAGATCTTCTGCATTCCCCCCGTGATATTATAACAGTATATATCTGCCATCTCTGTAGATCGCGCAGCTGAGAGATGTTTCTTTTCTTTTCTTTTCTTCTTTTTTTGTTAAATACTTCGATTATTTAAGGGTATGATACAACCATTGTATAGAACCGTTTCTGTAGGTTATGACATGAAAAACCCAATTCAGCCGAGCGATGGATGGATGGTCAAACATGTATATGCTGGATTGTGAAGACGAACGAGTTGGTCCAACCGATGGAGTAACTGTAAACTTGATTTACTCTAAAGTGTTATAGGAAAAACTGCTAAGCATATCTAAGTAATACAAGAAGGCATGAATATCACATTACCGATAATAAGTTTATCCATTCACTCGCAAGGAAAAATGGCATGGGCGATTATCACATCCGATAACGCATCTTCGCCCACCCATTTCGTAGGAAAAAACAATAAAAAAATACAAACAACTTTTATCAATACCCCTCCCCATCTATCATGTAAGCATAGCCTGCAACTCCCCCTCACCAAGATGCTTCTCAATTCCCACAACCAGCAAATGTGCCGCAGTCTCCACCCCCTCATCCTCATCCTCCATAAGCTCCGCAATGACCGGCACACTCTCCGGCAAAAAATTCAACCACTCCTCCCCAGCCTGTGCGTAAATATCCTTCAACGCCTCGGCAGCCGCAATTCTAACCATTGCATTCTCAGCTTTCATCTGCTCCAGCACCTTGCCGTTAATCACCTTTGCGTGCTCTTCGGAGCCCTGTGTCGCACCGACTAGTTCTGTTAGGGCGGGATATACGTATTCGCGTACAACGGGGGCGGAGGCGGAGGAACGGGCTAGTTGCGTGATGAGGACTGGAGCGATCTTGTTGAAAGTTGTGGGTGACTGCCAGAAGTCGTGGTCGTCAGATTTGAAGGCTACGCGCAGGGCTTTTAGGGCAGATTTCCAGAGGGGAAGGTGGGTGGCGAAGATGGTGTCGTTAGTGAGGATGTCGACGGCGTTATCAAGGGCGAAGCCGAAGTAGCTTGTAAATATTGACTATAGTTGCGGTTAGTTATCAGGGCAGTATAATGTTTTTTTGTTTTGTTTTGTTTTGAGGGGGGAGGATGCATAGCTTGCCTCTAAATCGTTGCCAAGTAGGTATAAGAAGTTCCAGAGCGCGATGCATCGGTTGATGCTGGTGGCCGACCCTTTGCTAAAGTCCTCTGTGGCCCACTCGATGATTCGGAGGAACATGGGTTTGAAGTTCCCGTGGTTGAGTCGGTATACGAACCTGAGGATAACCTTGAGAGCCTGGTTCTCTAGCTCCTGGATTTTCCCTTCTTCGATACCCGCAGTCTCGCCAAGATCGAGGAGTCTTCTACGAAGATCGAGGAGCAATAGCACGAGGTTAAGAAGAGGCTTCATGCTGTCTGTTGTTCGGAATAGCCTCTTTGTAGCCTTTGAGCGCTTCTCGTCCCCTTTAGATGAGGTCTCCATTTCTTCGAGGGTTGTTAGCGCCTCTTCAATTGCCTATATAAAGAGGGTTAGTAAAATATTCTGCTGTAGCTGATAGATAGGCATACCACTTCTCCCCCTTCAATAGCCTCATCCCATGTCGCAGCATAAACACGAAGTATATCATCTAATTGCATTCTTCGACTAATAGTCTTCAAAAAACCAACTCTGACACCAACCTGGTCCTCATCCTCCATGACAGCTGCAGAAGAATACATCAATTTCATGATCTTCTCCAGCGAAGTCGTCATGAAGCGGGGAATATTCTTAACCAACTCCTCCAAGAAAGCAATCACATAGTCATGCAAGACCTCATGCTCGGTCCCGCTGCGCAAGCTCTCCTTCAAGAGCTCTAAACTGCGGGAAATTGCCTTTGGTAGAATTGGGATAAGGCGCACTTTGAACTTGGCTGCCAGGTTGGTGAGGCACACCAAGGATACGGCCTGCGTCGAGTCTTCAGAGCTGTCCAGTCCTCCGTGGCCAACAACTGCATCGGCAACGTTCGCGACGATGGGGGCCATTTCAGATTGACAATGTTTGATCATACTAGTGATGCATGCGATAGCATCAATGCTCAGCTTGTCAAGATCATGAGCGGAAATCAGGGTACTTATTTTAGGTGCGAAGCCGACAATGGCCTTTGCAGAGGCGCTATCGATTCTGTGTACATTGGTAAGGCGATCCCTGAATGTCTTCAGTGCGCCACCACGGAAGTTGGATTCGGGGTTGAAGATGAGATGTTCAACGACGGAGATAAATCGGGGCATGTGTAGGTCGTAAAGTAGACCGCTAAGTACGCGGGATGCCGCCTCGTACACGCCGCTTTCAGGACCCCACTCTAGCGGGCCAAGGACTCTCTCTAGTGCCTCGGAGAATTTCTTGTTGCGAGTGTCACCATCGTCCTCCACCTTGGCAATATAATCCTGGAGCTTCTTGTTTCCGATAACGATGAAGAGTAAGTTGAGTAATCTCTCCGCGAGTTGGCGTCTATTATTCTTGGGGACCTCGAATAGGTGTTTCGACAACCCATGCTTCTTATGCCGAAGAACTTCCATAACTAGATCCAAGTAACGAATAACAGTCTCAAGCTGAACATCAATGTCAAAATTTTCCACAATCATCTTACAGGCCAAGGTAACAACCGCTTCTTCCCCAGTCGGATGCTCAGCATCGGTAGATAGATACTTTTCACCCAACTTTGCGATGACAGCAAAGAGAAATTCTTCTGGGCCCAATGTCTTTGTTAATGTAACAAACAGGCGCACTCTGCGATGTGAAGGAATATGGGAGTAGCTCGCCACAAAAGCATTTACCAACTCTGCAGTCACAACGACTTGATTGCCTTCTTGCGATCGAAGAGACTTTACTAGAGGCGGTATGATTCGTTTTATGGTTTGCTCAATAACAAACGCCGAGTACTCGTCGTCCCTTCGGAGGGTGTTTGCTCCCATAAAGGTAAAGATTGGCATGACGCTGTGCTGTACTCTCTCTGGAACTACATCTGCTAGGTTTGCCAATAGGAGGATTGCCCTATTCTGAACTTGGGGGGCCGTTGCCGCACGGATACATTCAACAAGGACATCTGGTCTTACGCTGTCGTCGATATCGGAGCCACCGGAGCGCTAGAGAAAAAGCATTAGCTTCAAAAAGTAACACCATGAAAAGAATTAATTGCAAATAATACCTGAACACTTGTTACAATTGAGCTCATGCAATCAAGCAGAACCTGATTCAAATATGCCATCCCTGAAAAGTGAAAACTCGCCAAATCCGCCAGAATACCAAAGAGAGACTTCAAGAGACTGCTGTGCCTCTCAGCGCCCTGTGTATGCAAGAGATCCGCCACAACTGTAGCCCTTCTACGCGCGGCTTCTAGTTCCTCAGCCTTGGCCTCGTTGCCCATTCCATCGGTCCCTGTTTTTCTCCTTTTATTGGGTCCAGCGGAGATACGGGATAGAGATACCTGGAGCTGAGTTCGGGCTTTATCGAAGAACCGCTGAAAGGCAGCCGTAGGAATCCTCAACCTTTCCAGAACATCGACACCAGAGAAATTTTGTGTCACATCCAACTCGATTTCAAGCAGTTCAGTAGCAAGCTCAATTTGGACATCTGATTCAATTGCACTCCATATGCTCCTGATGCGATCAGCCGCAGCACCAAGGAGAGAGTAACTAACATCTTTTGTCAAGATCTCGATTAGTATCTTAGGCTCGTCGGCATTCACCACCTGAATCATTTGTTTCTCAATAGCCACGATATCCAAGCGCTCCGCCTGACATTGCTTGATTCGCTCGTTGTAGTCCTCGACAGATAACCAGTTAGTTAGCGCAGGGAGCAAATTTTTGGCTTGAATATCCCCAGCAAAGTTTATCTTGTTAATTTGAGAAAGGAGCCGGTATCTAATCTCTAACCCCGGGACGTTGACCACATGACTGCTGAGAAACACAAAAATGCTTCTCTTGAGCGAGCCCTTGAGGCTAGAGCCAGTGCCTTCGCTAGTTCCCACAGCTGCCGCTAACATATTGCCAACATACTCTGGGTCTTCAATGCACCCAAAAAGGCCATTGGCAGTAATCTGCTCCATTAGCTTGATAACTTGATCTAACTCTAGCCATTTTACTTCATCGCTGTCCTTCCCTTCGCCGTAGATGGTATCAAGACCCCAGTACTGCGCGGCTCCAGAGGAACGCTTCCTCTTTTTCTTTGACGGCTTATCTCCCAACACAGGTTTCTGCAACCCCTTGTAATGCTCGAAAAGCACTTGAATCAAGTCAACAGCATCGCTGCGAACCCTTCGGTTTGGATCCGCAAGCGCAATCAAGATATGGGGAAGGGTTGCTTGGTAGTCGATGCTCACTGACTTGGAAGCCTGCTTCTGTATGATCTTTGCGCATACTCTCAATGCGGAGGACCGCACAGCTACAGGATGCTTGTGTGAAGTCCAGCATTCAATTAAAAACGAAATCTGGAGGGGATTACTGGGCGGCAAGCCCTTAAATAATGGCAGTTTGATGAATTTTTCTTGCCTCTTGGACAAGACTGCCGCTGCGAAGAAACGAAGGAGGTCTTGAAAGAGCACCCTGGCTTTGGTTGTTAGGATTGTTTTTTCATCGGTATCATTCGGTATAGTAGAAATAATATCTTCAAGTGTTTGAGCCCGGGCAGGTGCTTCTTTGATTGCCTTCTTTGCTGATCCAGAGACAGCAGCAGGTAGCGGACGAATCACAGTTTGCAATCGCATTTCGAGATCATCGACATCGACTGCGTCATCAGCCATAACTTGGGCGAGAACCTTTCCAACCCTTCCTCCACGTGCCGGACCAGCCCAATTCACCAAAGCCTCGGCGAGTAATTCTCTGGTCCCATCGGTACTTTCTTCACCTATGGCTGCGCTGCCTACTCTCTGAGCAGCTTCGACAAGCTTTTTGGTCACCAACAACCGTTGGTGTGATTCCATATTTGCTCGTTCCAGGAGTGAGATAACGGTTCTGAGTCCCTTGGCGCCGTACGCTTCCCCCAATCTTTTAAGGATACCCAAACAGAGCGCAACCGCCAGCCTATCCACTCTGTACTTCGACTGCATGGATAGGAACGCCTCGTCCAATTTCTTATTTCCAAACTCCGGCGCATCGAGCTTCAACAGGGCACTGATAACCTCATCTGGTAACTCTACGTCATCCTTAAACCGGGATTGTGCTATATAAGCCACACAGATCAACCCAGTCTTACACGATCCAACAGTCCAATGGTTTACAATTGACTTTATGATTGCAGTCAGGACAGTATCCGTCAGGCTCAACTTCGTAACTAGAACGATAGTGAGCATATGGCAACCTGTCTCCAGCTCGGGGGAAGATCTAGCCGAAAATGCCTGGTCTAGGAGAGGGAGTGTAGAAGTGAGAATATTCTCCGCCGTTGGCACATTCTTCGCCCTGCCGGATTTATTGGATGAAATTGAATCGCACATCAACGAAACCGACGCCGTAATCGCCACTGAGAAAAATGATACTAATTGGTGGCTGTCCCGTTTCGCGGAGACCGCGTTAGTTGTATAGTCGCACAGGAGCGTAAGCAAGTCCCTGTGGTGGGAAAGTGCGTGGGTGATAACATGCTTCGGAACCGGCGATGGCTTCTTGAGATAGGGTGTAAGGAAAACAAATTCCCTGGGGAGGTCCTTCTGGCGAAGGATAGAGAGCATAGTCTTGAACAAAGTTGGGTGGTCATGGTACGGCAAGAAGCACAAAATTAGAGACGCGGCATTCTGGTCTTGAACTCTGTAGAATTCTGCCTGTAAGTACAACTGCCATGAATAAAGAAGTCGCAAGAGGGACGAAAAGCTACCTAAACTGTCTAACCAACCACTCAAGAGCCCTCAGCGCAGGTTGCAAGAGCATTCGCCCACAAAGTAACTGGAGAAAACCGTCGATGCTCTTGCTAAGAGATTCCGCTGATGCTTGGGGCAAAACAAACCTATCAACATTCTTGGAGTGCTCGCTAAACAGAC
Source organism: Tuber microsphaerosporum (assembly GCA_003521225.1). Taxonomy (NCBI): domain Eukaryota; kingdom Fungi; phylum Ascomycota; class Pezizomycetes; order Pezizales; family Tuberaceae; genus Tuber; species Tuber microsphaerosporum. The sequence goes on along the minus strand of QOVD01003036.1, from coordinate 33,193 downwards.
CCTTCTCGTAAAGTAAAAATCTCTTATCTAGTTGACATAACTCTCGGAATCCTTCAATTGCAATAGAGAAAATAGTATCTATGTCTTGGGCAGCAGCGACAGATGGCGGGAAAAGCAGAGAAATGGAATGAATCGACCTGAGCTTTTGGGTATTGAGTGTATTTGTTGAAGTCGCCGCAATCGCCGACAACTGGGCTGCCAAATTGGAAGCCATAGCTGCGGTAGCGGAAAGTGTTGAGCGAAATTGCGAAAGATGAGATGCTTCTTTTCTTCTCTGGTGGGAGGAAGGAAGGATTTGCCAAGATTTCATTTCTAGAGGCTCAAATGCAAAACGCAGAGAGCAGACGATCCGCGTGGAGTGGCATAGGTTACCCGGACAAACCGAAAACCCACAAAGTCGATCATTCACTCACAGGCAGGCATGCCTTCTAATGTCAGTACACAAAGCCAATGATAATCCACCCTGCAAATTTCCCAAATACCAATTCCAATTGTATCAAATTTCCCCCCTCCGAACAAATAGTAAAATTTTTATGTTATCCTCCAATACAAAAAAAAAACCACCCGCCAGTTTCCCCCTATCAGTAAAATATACAATGGCCTTAAAGCGATCTTGGTTCTTCGATAACCATCATAAGAATCCAACGATGGTATGATACTTTTAGAAATGAGAAGTTGCAGAGATGAAGAGAAAAAAAAAAAGGAAAAAACCAACCACCTTTCCATGCAAAGCCTCGTGAAAGGGAGAACAATTAAGAAAAAAAATAGGTCAATCCAACGAGAGATAAAGGTTGGGATAAGAAAAAACTCCAAGAGATGACCGAAAAGAGAGTCATAATAGAGAAAACCCTGCCACATACATTCCCCTTTTCCTCCGCACAAGTATCGTGTCCTATTGACAGAAACGAACAAAGGTACTCAACTACACAGACCATATTTCCCTCAACCTGCCAATCCCGATTACTCGGGCAATTTGGTGTCATCTACGTGCTCCCCTGGACAATCCCATCTGACTCCTAGCTGCCCCTGCAGCTCCGCCAGTAGCACGCATCGGACCTTTGACAGGCGGTGCTCCCATTCCCGTCCCAGCAGCCGGCTTCTTCAATCCGCTATTTGCGGCACCGCCACCGAGCATCACATTTGCGGCAGCGGGCCCAGCACCACTCAACACTTTCTTTTCCTGGCGGGGAACTGGTGGCTTCTTGGCAGCATTTTGTGGCTGTGGTCCCTCCTCTCTTCCCCTCTTCCTACTCATGGCAGTAGTCGTTGCAATCTTGGAACCGTAGCCACCTAGCCTACTGTTTGGCCTGTCGTATGGGATTCTACTGCCAGGTCTACTCTCGCATCGGTCGCGGCCATCGAATGTTGAGCGAGAGGCAACGCTGTTCGTAGGACTGGAAGGTAGGGGTACATGTGCAGCGGCCTCTGGCTCCGTTTTCCCAGATCCAGTGGCAAACTGGCAGCAAACCCCGAATTTCTTCTCAACCTCCAGAAAACGCCACGTCTCTTCAGCAGCAATCCTTGCACGGCGTTCGCCTTCTAGATTGACTATCGACTTTTGAAGTTGGACCGAAGTGACCTCCAAATCCTCTCGCAGTTGAGCTATCTGAGCTTGAAGAGCCACTATTGTTGAAGACATCTCAGCAATTTCGGCATCTGGTGTAACCAATCTCTGAGTCCCCCGCTTGGCAGACCCGGGGGGAGGGGGAGCAGAGTTCGAGCGACGTGTGCGGGATCGGCGTGCTGGGGAAGACTGGATATCCAATTGAGCCTTTGGAGACCCAAGAGTAGCCTTGGTTCGGTCCTTTGGTTCGATCTCTTGCATCTGGCAATGCTCGTCTTTATGAGTGGAACTGACATTCTGCTGTTTATCCTCGGTTTTTTGCTCAGCCTCGGCATCTTCGTCAACAGTTTCCTCGATCGCAGGAGGAGGCAAATAACCCCTCAATGATTCCAAGTCAATAGCACTAAACTCCCTAAACTCGATAGTCTCCCTTCGTCTCCGCTCTTGTCTTCTCTCCTCCGCAGTCACCCCTGGAATCTTCGTGGGAGTACCGTTGGCTACTCCCTCAAAAAGCCCAACAAATGACCTGGTTGGCGATCTCGAGCTGCCACGCGAGACACTGCGCCTTTTTCGGATGGTTGAGGGGGGGAGTTTAGTAGGCGAGCGACGCTTTTTAATAGTAGCTTGAAGGTCGCTGGAAGCGGCCAAAGAAGACTTCATTTTCTTCTTCTCCGGTGAGAAATCGACAAATTCACCCATATCCTGCGTTTGGGAAAACAGCATTTCTTCAAGCTGTCGAATTTTCGCCTCCTTCTCCCGCAATTGAGTGCTTAAAAGGCCATCATCAACCGAAAGTTGATATGGATTGATTCCTGGAGTGCCATTTATGCTGTTCAACTTCTGGGGAGAAGCAGCCGAGAGACAAGGAAAGGGGGCCGTGTTTTCTTCTGCAAACATTGAGGGGAGAGCATTGGGATTCATAAACGAAGTTGCATTGGCCTCAAAAGAGTTAATAGTCCTTTCATATGCACTCTTTCCACGGGGAGTCTTCCCTACTGTTCGGCTGGGGGAGATACGGCCGGCTGTACGACGAGATTGAGTCGAAAAGGGTTGAGAGTGAAGTCGTGGCTGAACAGGAGTGGTAAGGTTGAGGGCTATGGTCCGGTCGAAATTCTCGTAATTGTCGTTATCGAACTCCTCTCCTTCAGAGGTAAATTGGCCCAAATCAGAGCCTGACTCGGTCCCAGAGATATCGGAAGTGCTGTAAACCATCTCGCCCCGATTCCTCCGCCTAGCCTCTGTTTTCGGGGCGGCACCGGGATGATATTTTCCGCCCCTTCGACTCGGTCTTCCCATAGGGGTTGCCATATCGTTAGGGGTTAAAACATGAAAAGGGAGCAATCCCGGTGTGGGCGTGTTCAAATTCTGGAAGAGATTATTAGGGTCGTGATGAAATGGATTCGCACGGATTGTTTGAGGGGTGGATTCATCATCCGTCATTGAAGAACGATTGTCTGGGGTAGCAGCATAAGTTGCAGGTGAATTGAAGTAGTTTGTATTATCCCCTGCAGGAAGAGGAACCGATTGAGGGGAGGTCATGATGGCGATGGCGCGTGGAGGAAAGATGTACGGAGCCTTTCAGAAAGAGGCTGTAAGGACGATAAGTGCCAAAGTAATAGTAGAGACCCTCCAAGGTTTTGAAACTCTCAAAGGAGGAAGGGTTTTACGAAACGCAAAGAGAAGAAATATTCAGTATGATGAGGATGGTGAATGGGGGGAGTGAGTAGGGAGAGAGTTTGCAGTGTGTGTAAGGAGAGGGAAGCAGAGGGATAAAGACAGGCAGGCGTTGTTTTGTGTGTGTGTGTATTGACCCAACTTTTCGTTGCGAGGCGAGGGCCGAGGGTGGGTGGTCACTATGGCAACGCAGGTATTTTGTTTATGCACAATACTTGTATTTCAAAAAGCCTTTACTGTACGAGTACATCTTCTCTCCCAATTGCTACAATGAATTATATAACATGGCTTTTTTTCCAACCGTTGATAGAACATGGTGCATTCAGTGACCTAAATTCCCTCCACTTGGGAAGAAAAGAGCCCCACTCATGTAATTAGAGAAAGAGAGAGAGGGAGAGCATGTGAGGGCAAAAGCTGCGTTTCCTGGCTATTCTTCGTGTTCAGTTCCTTGCTTTGCCCTGCCTCCCCCGTAACTCTGGAGAATTCGAGGGCCTTTCTACCTACGACGCATAAACAGATACCCGCACCGCACATAGCACATACTTGCCGGTATACAACCACAGCAAAAAAGAGGCAGGAGAGAGGTCATTTCCCTTCATTTCGCCGCCCTCTTACCACAGCCTCCACCTCATTCAAGCGCTCGCCTCTCGATTCTTGACCCTGCCTTCTTCTCCTTGTCACACATCCAACCTCCTTCCCTCTCTCTCTCCCTGTCTTCCCTTCGCTTCTCACACACTCACAATCAATCCCTTCACTCCACTCCACTCCCTCCTGTCCCTCCATTCTTGGAGCCACAGTACCGTGCTCGAGTACCCTATTCCTCCATTCCAATTTTCATCCCAACACGAATTCAAACACGTGCCAAGACTTTCATATTTCCTTTACACTCTTTTCTCTCTCCAGACCACCGCCGTAACACTCTCCCTCTCGCGCTCTCTTTCTCTCTTCCTTCTTGTAAGTGTGATTACAACTACCCCCCCACACCCCCTTCCTTCTTTTCCTTTAACCGTCGTCTTGGAGTATATTGGAGGCTTATTCTTCGACACACGTCAGTCTCTTCAATTCTTTTCCACGGTCTTTTCAAGCGAAGGAAGGAGCCCAGCAAAGTCTTACTTTTCGACGTGACTTGCAGGGTTATGTATTAGGACATCTAACACGCTCCTGCCCTTTTTTCTTCTCCCTTTTTGTTCAACCCGCCTGCTCCTCGTCAACGTTCCCAGGGGGGACTATACCGAGTACCTTCGCCCGACAACCTGCCTCGACATTTTTGTCGAGAGGCCGGTCCAACATAACTTTCAACCTTTGTACACCTCCACCACCACCACCACCACTATCCTCTCCAACATTATTCAACCTTGTCATATCATACACACTCACTCGTTGTGGGAGACAGGCACCGACAGAGCCTAGTCTTACCACCCTTTCTTTAAACTCACAAGTTTAAAGAAATGTCGCCAACTAAATCTCGTCCCACTATTGCCAGGCGTACTGTTTCTGCTGATCCTAGTTCGTCCGCTTCGTCTATACCGAGGCGTGTCAAACAGACCACTGGCGCAACAAAGTTGCGGAAGCCAACCGCCGATCTCGCCTCAAAGACCTCTTCCAAAAAAGTCTCTTCCTTGTTGCAAGATGAATCTGTGAATGTCTCTCCGCCAAAGCCACTCTCGTATACCTCTGGTGCCAACAAGGAAAATGTCCCCGTTACCATCTCGCAAGGAAGGATCACTTATGTTGGAACCTCACCTTCTAGACAACCAAGTAAGTTATATTTGTTTCGACCGACGCCTTTGCCATGATACGTTCTCAGTACTTCGCATGCCCAAGAACCCATTCGAGTGTTGTCATGTCAACATGTTGAACCCAATTTTTTCTTTTTTTCTCTGCTTGTTTTCACCTTGCATTCATTTTGTATGATTCTCTTTTTTTCTGCGCCGTGAAACATAAAGTTGACGCACTTGACTCCAGCTGGCGTATCCAAGCTCCCCAAATCATCTCTTGCTGCTCTAAAGAAAAAGGCCAAAGGACGCATCCCTCTCCGCGAGCTAAGCGAACAAGAAGTGTTCGAACGCGATGAGGCGGTCCTCGGTGACCTTCGTCGTAGAAGATCCGGGGAACACGGGGCGTTTGAAATCGACTCAGTTCTCGCGAATCCCCAGGCATCTGCCAATGAAAATGATCGTGCAGCTTCCGTCTCGTCGTCTACACATGGCTCCACCTCGTCTCAGTCCACCGCAGCAACCGAAGTTGATAGCGAGGATGATGATAATAATAACAATGGGAAAATCCGTGTCCTTAAGAGGAGCGATTCCGAGGAAGAATTGCGTGCGAAGATCAACGCAATCCTCGAGAACACTGCGGCTGCGAAACCAAGTGCTAACAACAAGCTCGCCAAACGCAAAGGCCTACTAACTAAGGCTACACGTCTATCCCCCATGAAAGCATCCCACCCCGCCGTCTGTCAGTCCCCGTCCCCGAAAAAGGCATATCACTTTGAAGCAGCCTCGTCCTCCCCTAGTGCTGCCTACTCCTGTGGCTCATCCTTTTCTTCTCCCCTGAAAGCTTCAATTCTTCCCGAGTCTCCCCTCCGCATCTTGCGCTCCCCCTCGCCAATCGTTAAGCCCGCCCCTGGTAGAACAGGCCTAGGAAATAAGGCCATCAACACGATTCTTCAGGACAAGTCCGCAGCAGACAAGGGAAAGAAGGTCATCATCACAAGCAGCAACGCTAACCAACCCTTGAAGAAGAAGACTATCGCGAAAAAGGCAGGAAGCAGCAGTCTCCGTAGGGCCGCAGGCTCCATTCGCTCCGCCTCCGCCATCTCTTCCGTCAATTCTTCTAGACTAGATGAAATGCGCAAGATGCGGTAATGCGCAACGCGAAGAAAACAACAGGAGGGATAAGGACGTATCATGGGGTCCACATAATGTCCACGTTTCTATATCATGACTGTCTTTTTTCTTGCTTCCCTCTTCCCTTGTAACAGCGGATTCAACGGAGTTTGATTTTAACTTGCGCGTTTTGAGTTCTTATTCCCTTTTTCTTTCACACCCTTATATATCACCCCCCCCCTCACCAATCATCTACTTCCCCACGCCCTGCCCCTATTTCAACTTTGTGCGCGAGTTGTCTTTTTTTGTTTAAAAAAAGCAATTTTTATGATTGATTGATTGTAGCTTTGTTTCGAGTTGGTATACAGTAGGTTAGCCGGTGGGGTTGGTTGTATAGTGTGAATGGAAAATGGACCGGACTGGACTGGAATGTGTTGTGTGTGGGATGTGTTTAGCGAATTGAGCTTTTTATGATAAATTACGTGGAGTTTTTCATTCTATTTTCCACCTTATCCTACTCTACTTAATTTTGCCTCAGATATGGGTGAATCGTGGGATGTCTAGGAGAGGTCTAGATGGTTATTGGGAGGCGGCTAGGACACCCGGTCGGGTTACGGGACAGGCCGAACCACAGCAGAGATTGGGGTCTCCACACCAGCAGAACCCAATGGCTGTTAATATCATAAACGAAAAATAAAATACATCACCCCAAGCTCACCAAGAAAATTGAATTTCAAATCATTCCGCCCACCCACGACAGATTAATGTCCGATATATTCCTTGAGAAGAGCCTAGGGCACAGCACCTACCATACAAGACATGGGTTCTCTCCCATGCAAAAAAAAAAAAGATACATTCAAGTTGCAATCTACCTCAACGAACTCCAAATGCCCACCACCAACACCTCACGATAAACGTCTGTAAAAAAAAAAAAAATAGCACCACTACCATACACTCCACCAAAAACTCGGCCGCTCCTCTTAAAATCTACCCCTGCAAGAGAATGCCAGCCCGGGAGCCCCCTATTTTCGATATGATTTGATTCATATCCCGTCCGATAACCGACGGGGGGTACTAGCTGTTCAGGCAGCGAGTGATTAGCTGTGAACGGTCATGGATCGTCACTCGTGGATTCCCACCGCTACGGTACGGTGGTGCCGGCACCTTACTTAAATTAGGATCAACCTCATGACAACCAAATTTTCCCAACTTTTCAATGAACAACAACACCACATGCTAATTATTATTCTACTTTACTCATTCCTTCCGTATAATTATTATTCTAAATCACCCAAAGAACATATTTACAAAAAAGTCAGAATTTGCTCTTTAGGCAGGTGGTTCTTGTTATAATGGTTAGGGGGGGAAGGCAAGATTTGTGTGGGCTTGGAGTGTTGGCAACTTGTATGATACAAGTTATGGAACAAAAAAATGTTTTGGCTGAGTAATATGAAATATATTACCTAAAGTAGTAATGTCACTTACCATATTAGGACTAGTGTCCTGACTTGCCGGGTGGCAGGCACTGAGGGTCGACTATAAGGTGCCGGCACCAAACATCTACAAGTATCATACTATGAAAATTAGGGACAGTATGCGCTTGTAGCTTGAATTCTGTAAAGATACAAGAAACACAGTTTAGGAGTCTGAACACTCTCCATCCATCCATCTAAGATTCTGCATTAAAGGATGACAGAAAAATCAGCTCAACAGTCATAATGATGAGAAGGCGGGAAGCTCTCACGCCGATTAGATTGGACCGACTCACCTATTATTAGCCACCGCCGTAAAAACTAGAATAATTGAACCTCATACTAGTAGGTTGGAGTAGCCTCAGCGGAGAACTGAAAGACAGTTTTTTCGGTGATTAGGTGCTCCACCGGGGGGACGTATTCAGTTTTCGGGGTGCACTGGGTGATCGGAGGAGGGCATTCCATGGTCGGGGCGCACTGGGTGCTGTTCGAGACGCGAACTTCGTGATCCCCCCCGCCCAGGAAGCAAGCACGTAGGAAACTACCAAACATATAGCTCAGAAAACCCAACCCGACGAGTGCGAGTAGTGAATGAAGAACGTCTGAAAAAATGTTTTGGTTCACACAGTCAGTAAGTAAACAGGACCTCATAAGACTCCAAGTTATATAGGACTTCGTAGACAAACCAAATACCATCTTTTTTTTTTCGCACATTGTGTGTACTGAGTTAAAGTTCAGATACCGGTATCATAATACTGGTTTGTCGTTCGGATATGTCCCGGGCAATGTGGAAGGAACCAAACCCGAGTTTAAGTACTTGATCTCATCCCCACAGTTACCTGGCCTCTACTGATCGGCTGACGGGGGGGGAGAAGGTTTGTGAACACTGGTCATGGTGACGAGGCAATCCTTTTTCGGGCTCTAAAGACTACGCCTAGTTTAGTACAAAGGTAAGCCAAAGCGCACAAAGAATGGGGGGGGCCGCAAAGAGGACATCGATCGAGGCTTTAGAGTAATCTATGATAATATGTATTTTTTATTTTTACTTGTATATTTTCTTTTGAATCTCCCCTAGTTAAAATAATAAAAAACCCTATTTTGTTGTATTTTGGCCTCTGCCTCTCTACTAACTTAAACAGCCCATATTGTCACCTGTCATCTGGCGCTAGGGAGTGTGCCCAATGGGGGGGTGGGCAATGACGGGAGGAGATTGATGTATATTCACGAAAGTCAAGTATATATCATACATGGATTGTTCCATGGGTTGTATTTCTTCTATTCCCCTAGGGTCCAAGTTCACGGTTCTGAGAAAATTTAATCAATTCAATTTTTGGTGTTACTCGTACAGAATAATATCATACGCCCAGCGTTACTGTACGGCCATAATCCCCCCCCCCCCAAACTACCAAAAGAGTAACAACTTTTCTTGCAATAAATAATGCCTCTAACCAATCAGCCAACCCATCAACTTTTACACCCAACCTTATGTTCCTTCCAATCTGACTTCTGACATGCGCCCGAGCAATATTCTACCTTCTTACACCTCCCACACCTCATTAGATTCTCCGTCTTCAGGCAGACTCTGCATTTCCCTGCCATCTCCTTCTCTAGCCTTTGCTTCTCCTCTTCTTCTTCCTTCGCCCTCCTCGCTTTCTCCGCTTCCTCCTCCTGTGTAATCTCAGCGTACATCCCCTTCAACGCCTTGATTCTCTCGTACCCCACTGGCTCTAAATATGACACTGGCTGAACTGGGGAGATTGCTGCACGGGTAACATAAGGGGCTAGTCCCCTCCACTCCCGCTTCCCTAGAAAGTCTACGGAGGGATTACCAGGGGCACAGCTGCACAATGGTGAACGGTGAAAGTCCTTGGTGAGTGGTATTCCACCCCTTTTGAAGGTACAGTTTTCCCTGTGCTCCCAGTTTCTGCAGCGCTCAACGAACGCCGGAAGAAGATCGCACCAGGCTGTCACTTCGGCTGTGGAGGTGGCCATAGCGGAAATACCCGAGTGGGACATGTTCCGAAGGGCCACCTCGACAGCTAGTTCGCTAGCTGGGGTGATCGGGAGGATGCATGCATCCATGACGAGAGTGTGAGAACCAAGGTCGAGGCGGAGGTCTGTTGGGAAGATCAATACGAGGACTTTTCCAATGGGAGATTTTAAACCTAGAATCATTTGTCGCGACGTGCCGTAGACACCGGCATATTGGCCGAGGAGATGCTCGATAGATTCCTTGATGTCCACGACCCAGTCCTCACCTGCGTGTTCCTCTTTTTGGCGGATTATGGACTCCCGGTCGGAGAACATCATGCTCAGGTGGTTCGTGATCCAGAAGAGGGCGGGAGGACTTCGAAGGTCGAGTTGTGGGAGGATATCGAGGTTTAGGTAGTGGATGTTCCAGTTTGCCGGGCGGCCATTCACGAGGCTTACTGGGAATTTCTTGTCAGAGAAACCGCCCGGGGTGAGGGGGTAGCAGGCGGGGACTGAGACCTGTTTTTTTTTTTAAAGGAAGGTAGAGTTAGCATGGGGGTGTTGTTGTATTTGATATTGAGGGGGCTTACTTCGATATAGGATGATGTCCTCGCAATTTTTGTCTTTGCTTGAGCAACATCGACGGGGAATGGGAACGCCATCGTTTGCCTGAGCCCACCAAACTGAACTTGGAGTGTGCAAGGTGATGACTGAACTACTGTGACCTCCGCGCCACTAGACAGTTTGTCCTTTGCAATCTTCACTAAGAGATCTCCTCGGATCGTGAGGCTGGCGATTTTCCGGCAGGATTCGTCAAGCTTCACCTGGACAGGGCTTATCTCGACGGATCTGAGCGGCGACGGAACAAATGCATCCCTTTCAAAAGACAATGTTCGAACTTTTTCCATTTCAGAGTGAAGATATGGACGTGTCCTTGTTACGATCACATTTTTTGAAATGAGGTTTGTCTCGCTTAGGCGCATCATCTGTCCGAGCCTTAGCAGGAGTGCCAAAGCTCCCGCGGTTCTAGGCGACATAGGCATTGCTCCAAAAGCAACAATTGTGTCGTTTGGGTGCGTTATCAGGGTCCATGATGGGACCCAGAAAGACACAACGAGTGGAGAGTTCCCGTGCCATCCGTCGAGTGACTCGTCGATGACAACTTTATCTCCATCTCTCCTAACCTTTCCAAACACTGGATGGAAGCAACTATAGTAGTTCTGGCCACCTCTATTCCATGTCTCGCAGTGCAAGAAAGGATTACCGGCACCCCCCCCGGTCTCGATGAGTGGCTTGAGAGCACCTCGAGACACAGTCAGGACAATACAGACCACCGGAGGAACATCCTTCCAATCTTTAAACACTCCCACATTGGCCTGGGCATCAGGATGCGCTTGTCTGTAATTACCAAGGAAATCAAAAGTGTGGAGACCCATAACGTGCAGTTGGGCAGCCAACTCCTGGTAATTACTTTTCCCTAGCGACAGGTTCGTATCACCCACAACCAGTTCATTAAACTGCTTCATAAAATCGTCCCAATCCGTCTTGACACGGTCCTTCACGAGCTTTAGCAGAAGAACCAGCGTCCCGCGGGTGTAATGTATTAGGTTGATATCCCTCATATGCTCGTCCGGCTTGAACATCTTTTGATAAATACCAAAGACGAAATGAGCCAGTTGTGTCGATTCATACTCCAAGATCTTCGTTTGTATCCCATCGACCTTGACCGATAGCGGATCACTAAGGGAGGCCAGCTTCCAAGTTATTCTCTCCCCGAAGGTGCCGTCACAACCACCCTTGGGGTCTCCCACGAGGGTTAGAAGAACCGCGTGGGTGCTTGAACGACTATTGACGTGCATCAGATATGATATCGGTGCTAAATCGAAGAGTAGCGAAACCGCTGGTATATCACCACATATCCGGTCGGATAATGCGTTGATTGGAGTGTCTCCTGGGCGGAACTTTGTTTCACTGTACACGCATGACAATGGCGATCTTATGAGAAGCGGTGTAGTTATGAGGAGGAGGTTGATGAGCCCGAGATTGTCAGCAAGATTCGAGGTGTCGATAGCGTTGAACATCACTGGAGCCTTATTCTCCGAGTCCTCATTATAGTCTCCGCCGTCAAGACATAAAAGAGAAGTCGTCCATGGTGCTACGTAATATCCCGTATCTATCGATTTCTGAACCCGGCAGTAGTTCAAGGCCTTGCAAAAGGACATGGCATCCCCATTGAAGAATCGTATTGTCAACTTATTTTTCTTATTTGTGAGTGCATCTTTAAAGGACTTCACCCATTCAAAGAACTCCCGCTTCGCTACTTTCACAACATGACTAGGTTCAACCTTCTTCTTGTACACTTTGGGTGCGGACTTGAGGCCACAAAAAGCCGGGCCGGTATGGATACTCAGAAGTGGGTCGGAACGAAAATACAACGCCAAAATCTTTCCAGAGAAAGAATGAGAAAGCGTAGGGTTCGGAATTGTGGCAGTAGCGATAACCTTCGGGTCCATCGAGTAGGTCCCCTTTGTCCAATAATGGCGCAGGAGGGATTGGGTACTCTCGACAGCCTCCATCGTGAGTGGCCCAGAAGCGAGAGTGGATGAAATGTCGTGCTTAGGAACTTTCAGTATAGTGCCATTCAAGGCTCTGGTGAATTTTTCGTCGTACTCCTTCTTCTCGCGACCCACTAACTTTGCATTTTTTATGTAGGTCTGCCACTGCGCACGGAGCTTGGAGAGAGTCCGTTTGTCGCACATTCGCATAAATGATCCATAGCGGCTGTTATTCCAGCTGCTAATGTCCACGGAAACACTGACCAGCTTCTCACACTGATCCAAGAGAGCAGAGAGAGATTCCCGATCCAGTTTGATGTGATAAAATATATTCCACAACTTCTCGTTCCTCGCTTCAGATTTATTCCCCTCGTAAATCAATGCCAGCAGTATAACGTTTCGAGCTGAACATCACCCAATCAGAATCCATTCCCATCAAACTTTTAAGAGGGATCCTCACCTAGAACCCCCGGCTCAATATCACAACAAGTAAAATCGTAATCAAAGTCCACTACCGATCCCCGTTACTGTAAGCATCCAAATTCCATGACCGAAAGATAGGCGGAAGGCGACGGATAATCCCACTTTTAGCACACTGAACCGAAAATAAAATACTCCTCGGATCCCCACATCCCAATGACAAGACCCTCGCCGGCTCCTCCGGTGGAAGATCTTGTGTCAAACATGATGCAACTGTACCCCCAATGGCATAGAAGGGCGGCTCTGGGCAGTAGATAGTTTTATGCGACATCGTAGATTCTTCTCCCACGTCTTTACAGCAGAAGCCTTGATGGTAATTTCGTTAGTGATGATAAAGCGAGTGGGAGGATGGGGGGGGGGTGGTGAGGGGTATGGGTTAAAAGAGGGACGGATGGGGGGATAGGAAAGAAGCAGACTGCGGGGAGCGAAACAGCTCAAGAAATCGGTATATCACAATCCGGGTTGAGTAAGGCAAATCTCCGAGGCGGATTGAGAGAAAATTAGGCTGCCAACAGACTTAAGCATGGTATATACCAGCGCATCCACTGCCTGCATCAGACGGGTATTGATAAGGGTATGGATGAGGATTTGGAGAGGAAAGCAATTCATTGTACACTCTTGGCTTGGTTTGCTGGCTGGTTGGTTGCACATCCGTTTCCCCAGTGCTGCAAGTTGCCGGTTTTGCGTGTCACTGTAGCTTTCGAGATCGAGATTAGATCATAGGCTACCATAGGCTGTCCGCCGAACATCCGTTCAAAGTGACTGGCTTTTGACAAGTGAATGTTTCCAAGGCATATTCCGAGCCAGCCGCTCCCAATTATGTGACATGAGGCGGCCAATATCACCCAAGCATCCTAGGAGGGAAGCTTAATATACTCCTACATCTCTGTCATATCATCAGATATCACTCGCTGTAGATTATTTTTCGTGCGGCGCAAATTCTGCTCGAGCAGATTGAGCTGTAATATCTAGCAGCACTATTTCCATTGTTCGTGACTCGATAAGTTAATTTTTTCATAGCTTTTATGCACACCGATCCCCTTCCGTCTATATCCCTGTCGTGTAGCTACTAAGCCATCACAGCCGCGGGTCCTCAGCCCAGGCAAACACTGCTTGGCCCCACTACGCGGTGAGCCGCGGCATCAGGCTGGTCGCAATCCAATACCGGGGGACACCCTCCGTACCGCGATAATCTCAACTGTATAGAGGTCTGCAGCGTGAACCCTATTATCGGTGAAGGTGAAAGGGCGGGCCTCCGACCCATAATAACAGATATCGAGTGATCCAAAGTGATCCTGCACCGGGTTCTGGAATGAATGTGCAATTTTTGCATGTAGCGAAGCGAGGGTTGAAGTTTGGATAAAGGTAAGCATCTAAGAGTGGAGTCTCTAGTATGCGCTTTTAGAATATAGCACTACACTGGTAGAGTGTCTGAGCTTGTTTATATCGACGGGTGGAGGGAAATACCGAGCCCTGTGTACTCTGGCCCTCCATTTCACCCTGAGCTCGTAAAAACTAGATGCTCCTACCAACAATACAATACCGGTACCATAACAAAAACGCATATCTATGTCACTTTTGCACTTGTAAGGAGATGGAATTTGAAGAGGCCGAAAGAGAAAGAAAAAAAAGAAGCCCCCAGTCCCAAGTATCCCATCCTTGCACTAATGAATAAACATAAGCATACACCCCGACCATCAAACTCATCACGATATTTCGCTTTAGCCAAAGCAAGAGGTATAAACAGAAAAATGTAGGAGATAAGTAAAAGAAACAATATCTCCGAGCCAAAGGAATAAAAACCTCAACACGCTCACAGCACATTAGGCTAAAATCCTCACTTTCCCCTCACAAAAAAAAGATATACCATAAACCAAATCAAAGCCAAACTGGCGCCTTGACAAGGATAAGTTTCCCACGGACCTCACAGGCCATGAAACCAGCCAGTCGGACTCTATCGCCGTCTTTAGGTGCAGCAGGGTCTTGGGCGGGTTGGGGCTGCTGCTGCTGGGCGAGCGGTGCCTGGCTTCCAGAATTGCCGTTCTGCTGCTGACCCTGCGGGCCTTGTTGCCCGGTCGAGGACGAAGAAAGATTCAGGCTCGCAGGCTGGTGAGCGGACCCTTGGAGTGCTTTCTTGACTCTGTTGAAGCCCGCAAGCTTCTTTCCAGCACCTTCCTTATTCTGCATTGCTCCCGATGGAGGCGGCAATGCCCCGATACCAGCTTTGCCTGCAGGCAAAGGCTTGTCATCTTTGGCTGGCGCCGGGGGCGGCAGCGGTGATGTCTCACCACCCTCCATTATGTGGCTTGGCTGGTTTGTATCCAACTGCAATTTCTCTCCCTCTCCCTCTGGTCCCCTGGTAGGGGTTACAAGAGGTGGTAATCCAACCTCCCCCCTCATAAATTTGCTATCGAACCGTTCACCTGGAAGAGGGTACCATACTCTCACAGCTCTGGACTCCAGAGGAAGATTGGCGCCAAGGCCCACGGCAATGTCGACAATCATCTGGATGCCTCCCAACAGCCCAGGGGGGGCAGGGTCATGAAGATGCATCTGTAAGCTATCAACTAGCTGCTTTACAAGATGTTCCGACAAACGCTGTCGGTACTCCATCGCATGGGGGCCATGTATATTATCTCGTAGCCCATCAAGTGTCGTAAGTCTCCAATTGCAGACTTTAGCGCTAAGGGCATCGTCATCCTCAATTGACTGCGGTGGTGGAGCATTCTTTCTAATACCGTGCTCAATCGTCTTAAGATGGGCACTTAGGTTAACATCCAGCGCGGGATGAAAGAACTTCTCCAGGATTTCATCAACAACCCATCTAGAGATACAAGCTCTACCAACAACTGTCATTTCTCGACCCCCCTTAACTTCTGCGCCGGAATTTATAACACCTCCAAGCCAGGAGGGAATTGCCTTCCAAGACTGTCGAATCTCGAAGGCCACATTCTTAATCGCACCGTCAAGGCGATCGAACCGATTGGCGTATTCATTATCGTCAAGGGAGGTGCGGGACTGGGAAATACGCTGATGTGCAAGAGTGTTCTGTAGACGCTCGATTTCAGCCTTGCTATCGAAATATAGATTTTTGACCTTGCGGTATTTGGCCGCTACATGCAAATTACCCTATTAGCATATTTCCTTTATCAGACCCCCGGAAATTCCCATTTTCACCAATTGATTTTACGCGGCAAGAGTAAGTTGTCGGGAACTTCTCAGGTGCATATGATGGAGGCAAACCTACTCAAAGTCTCATGATCCTGCATCAACTGCTGGACATTGATAGCTTCCGGAGCTGACCCGGCTCGTGACTCGGCTCTATTTTCAGGTGTCATCCTCCCCATCGGCTGTCCCTCATACTTAGCCGGGTCATAGACTGGGGGTTGATTCCCCCCAGTGCCACCTGCAGCTTGAGTTTGATAATCTTGCTGGTTGGGATTACCCCTCCCGCTTGAAGCGTAAACATTCATTTGAGATAGCGTAGATCCTTCACGAGATGGCCCAATTTGGTTAGACTGTTCCATAGATCGGCGGGGTTGGTTATGAGCCTGATTGGCCATTGTGAGATTACCTTGTGGTTGCTGTTGCTGCTGCTGCTGAAGTTGGGCCTGAAGATTAGCAGGATTTTGAAAGCTATCCTGACGCTGTGGGTGCGGAGGTTGAGAGTACTGCTGTTGAGTTGGGTCGGTATCTGCACGTCTAACGGAGTAATGTTCTCCTTCACTCTCTTGCGGAGGAGCTAGCATAGACTGGGGTCTGCCCGGAGAAAGAGGGGGTGGGCCGGGGGAATGCGGTGATTGCTGCAGATAAGGATCTAAATGGTCAGATTCAGTTTGTTGCTGCTGCTGCGGAAAAGATGGTGGAGTAGACTGGTGTCTGTTGTTACGGGATAGTCGTCGGGATAGACCTGTGTCGGTGCTGTAAGCGTCTGGTTGCGGGGAGAGAGGTGGGGCAGGGGGTTGGATTTGACGGTCCCGGTCGTAGTAAGACGCAGAAGCACCGGAAGGAAAGGAATTGGTACCGGCGGGCAAGCGACTTCCGTGATTGGAGCCTCCGGAAATATTACTGTTACCACCGGTGTTGCTATTTTCAAGGGGTTTTCGAGAGGAAGGATTATAAGAGGATAACGAAGAAGAAGAGGAGGGGTTGTTGTTGGCTTCCTGTTGTTCAGCCGCAGATCTATTATCTGAAGGGACAAGCTGGACGGTGGCGCCTCCGTGGCTTGAGAGGCGGCCCGAAGAAGAATAGGTCTGCGGGAGAGGTCCAGAGATGACAGGGCGAGGAGAAGCAGAGGAAGGAGGAGGAGTGGGAGTAGCAGAATTGCGATTATGCTTAGAAGATAGGAAAGATGGAAGGGTGGGCATAATGGCGGGAGGCTAGCGAAGTGATTCGGAGGCTGGAGGGAGGGGTGAGGTTGGCGCAAAGGGGGGCAAGAAGCGGCGGGGAACAAGGAAAACCAGACACGCAGAGTGTGGTGGGATTCCTCTGGTCAGGCGGGCAGGCTTCACCGACAAAAGGGCAGCAGTACCGGTAAACGGGTCGCTGAACAGGCAGTGCACAGGGAGCGAGCAAGCAAGCGAGCAATGAAGCGAGCAGACAATTGATCAAGCCAAAGAATGAACAGTACCCGTGCCGTACCGTATGCTACTGTAGGGCTATGTGCCGTATAGCGCCGAATGTAACTGAACTCGGCGAGACGAAGGGGGGGGATAATGTGAAAGGAGTGGGATAGAGCAAAAGGATGCACAAGCGGTACGTGCTGGGAATCTCCCTGGAGTCTATGCACTCGGTACGTGTCAGAAAGAGACTGGGCCTCGATCGAACTATACGAGATGCTTTCGAGGGGAGGTTTGGGTTCGAGGTGGAAGAAGAAAATAGGTGAGTGGGCGAGGGTGTGTGTAGATGAACTGACGGAGCATAGAAGAAGGTGAAGAAAAAATGGTTCAAGGAACCTTCACCTCTCCAGAAAGGGAGAAATGGGCGCCAGCTCTACTCCCTCCCTCCCTCCCTCCTTTCCTTTCCTTCCTTCCTTCCTTCTTTTCTACATCTTACCGTTCTGAGGGCTGTGGCTCCGTTTTGCTTGCCCCCGATGCCTGGGTGCTCCTTCCCACGATATGTACTGTACGGCACGCAGGCTGCTGTGCTCAACCCAACAAGCTTCTCTGCATCGCATTCAAAGTAATATCATAACATCCATCCCCAGTTGGCAGCCCTCCAATACCATAACTGTGAACCCAACCTTTCCCCCCACCCATCCATCTACTATACCCTCAATTAATTTCCACTACTCTCAAACACGGTATGCTGCCGGTCCTCCGACATAATTCAGTCTACTCGAGTAGCAAGAGTATCATAACTTTTGCTCCCTGTAAAAAGCTTTTCGGCCATGTCACCAATCAACTTATCAGAGACAGCCCTTGCTCCACCGGCCCACAGCTTACCACCACCACCAACCTAAATTAAAAAGCCACTTATTTGCAGCCCTCTTTCCCCCATTCTCTTATTTCAATTGCTTGCCACTGCGCCGTATCTCAAGTGGCCTCCATATCATCTCCGGCTGAAGATGCCCCTCCCTCCTCCTGGGTCTCAGCCTTAGCCTTGGCTTTAAACAAGACTACTGCACGAGATTCTAAATATAACAAATTGGGGCGGTGTGAGCGTGCAACCCCGCTATCCTGACTCCACTGCATTCGCAAGGCCATTTCGAATGAGCTGATCGGTTTTAGATGCGCAACATAAGGAATCTTCAAGCCCGAAACCACCTCTCAGAGGAATCGTGGGAAAAAATGGAGGTCCCAGCAACGGCAGAGCCTCATGACTTATCCGCTCTACAATGGTGTCCCCATCATCTGTCACTCGCTAACGCGAGGCTAAGAAAGCTTGGGAAAGAAGCACGAGAGACCTACGTACCAGTTTTGGCGGTGCCGAATCGAAATTACCGTACAGCACTCGAGCAGTTGGGCAGAATTCCAGATGCCATCCTTTTTTGCCCTGCAGATCCCCAGGTGCTTTCCCCCTTTCTTGGGAAAATGTGAAGAGGGATTGATTTGATGAGGAGCCCCGGAAGAAGGCTTAAACCTAGTGCACAATTTTACCCCACTAGGAAATCCCGTGGCTGGCCCAGAAACAAAAAGAAGCTACCGGTATTACTTGTACTGTACTGTAGGTCGCGACCGACACAAGCCATGTCAACTTCTGCTGTGATACGGGATCCCACGTTGCACACGAGCTGATTGGGCGCACATAATAACGAGAAAACCCTTTCCACACCATACATTTTCGTGCAAACCTTTTGGATACCATATGTTACAAGTACCATTATGATAGTACGGTACTACAGCCATAGCGAGGCCAGAACGCCCATCGAACTCTTATAGGACAGGGATTATTTGTATGGGCATTCTCGTTATACTAGTACAGTGGGCTCGCTTTAACCTTGTTTTCATCCTGCTATCCGGCTATAATAATTAAGTGTGGACTACCCTACCTATCGTTTGGCCGTGGAATACCGCAAAGGTTTTGACGGTACTCTGTCCTTGGCCGGGACACAGTCTGCTTGCACCATCTAAAAGGCCCCACATAGCAACGAATAACTAAACCTTCGCAGAACATTAACAGTCGTTTTATCTCCCAGGCGGATTCTGGGGGTTCGAGGGGAAATCCATAAAGTAAGCTGAGCACCCATAGAAGTTTATAATCCCAGTCTTTTCCCTCTTTCCGAAACGAATTAAGCAGCATTCGGAGCGGAACCATGTTTTAAGAAATATTTTGTCTCCCGTTAGCATACCAAAGACCCAGGTTGCGATACCTTTGAGAGTTTGTGTGCGCATAGCGAAGCCTTCGGATTATAAGGAATTACTTGGAAATAACTATCCCGTTTTCAATTTTTTTCTCCCCAGGGCCCCCTATTACCAAAAGGTTAAAGAAATTATTTGATGCGATGCGCAATAGTAGTGTAGCTCCCGAGAGGTTTACGAGGGAATGCGTAGGATCCACTGAAGAGGTTCGTCCGCGGTCGGTAAATTCTTTGCTTATTAACACGGCTTTCCGAGCTTCATTGGAGAAAGTTAAATGAACGTTACTAAGAATTACATTCGCATTTAGTCGTTCTGCTCGACGCGCTTTCGTGGAGTAAGCTTTGCAGATGGAGGAAGCACAGGTTAGGTATGATACCGTAGGATTAGTTATAGTTTCAAAAACCACTAGCCGCTGGGTTTCCTGCCGTGTCATTGTTTCAGGGGACCACTGAGGGAAGTCCTGATCCCGGAAACAGTGCCAATAGTGCACTTCAGTATAAAAAGTCCGATTTCGAGTGACATATAGTGAATGACGTGAGCACGGTGCTTGCTCTGTACCAGCGCATCAGAGGCAATGAGTGTATCAGGTCTGGGGTATATATGATACGATACAAGCATGCTATCAGAGTAGGCAGGAACCATGCCATTAATGAAATAAAGAAGGATATCGGCCCTTTTTTCAGTTCAAACAGTAAGCAGATGCGGACTCGGATGCTACTATCTGCCTCAAAACGTAGCCTCGTACCGTGATCCCCTGAAAGTCAACTCAGCCACGCGGGTGCTCTATTAAAAACCACGGATGATATCTAGATAACTGGAGAAAAAAGTAAAAAATACACTATACAGTACTATACAGAAAATTCTAACCTCTAAAGAAACTGACTCAACTCCAAACACCGCATCGACAATACACGCAGCGCATAAAATTACACGATCTGACAATACCAGTGCTCCAATTAGCAACTCCTTCTATAGCCCATAGTGCTCGGGGCAGTAGTCGCCGCCAATTTCCTCGTCGTGGCCCAATGTGGCCCTCATAATGATTCCTGATCTTCTGAACTCTTGTTCCAACCTGAGTGATGCTGGCAAACCTAGGCCACCCCCATTTCCTACCACACTTTCCCTCCTGGCGCCCATATCATGACTTGGCCCAGGTGCGGGAGTGATTTGGATCTCATAGCTTGAGTTTCTACTCTGGTCTCCGCCATGATCTCTGCTGTAGTCTCCACTAGGCCCCCGACTCCGGTCCATACTTGCATCCCGGCTAGTTTCGGCGCTCGAGTGGAACGCGGTCTTTGGAGCTGAAATTTTTCCGGGGTTCTGAGATGGGGCCATAAGTAGGGTCAATAATTGACGCCTCGTGTGCTCTTCATCTGGGATCAGGTCAGGGTTCTCCAGCTCCTCTCGGAGGACGCAGACATTTCGATCTCGTTGGCGAATCAGGTCCGTCCTTCGTTGTCCCGTCAATGCGGCCGCTCCGTAGAATCTTGGATTTGTCAATAGGTAATTCTCGATATGAATGGCAGGCACTTACAGGATGAACACTCCACTCAGAGTGACTCCTGATATAGCTGTTCCGCTCCATTTCTCTTCCCCAGGATCGTATTTCTTACCATAGACATTGAATAGCGTACTAAGCATTCCCAATGCCGATCCAGTAAGTCCTGGTCTTTGAATAAAAAAATAAAAAATAAAAAGAATCAGTGATCCATAAATTGTAGTTTGGGGGGGACAATATACAAAAATATGGCCTCTACTTGGAATAATATGTTCTTGAAGGTATAGCATAAAATTCCAGTAGTTATGTACCCGGTTAATAGCAATGCCACTGCAGATGCCCTCAATACTTTGGAATCAACCCTGAACTTCGACTCGTCATCATCAAACGCTGAGGGAAGCACCACAAATCTTTACACAATCAGTATGGAGAACAATTCATGATTGGCCAAGGGGAAGGGGGGCAAACCCAGCAAGCATCATCCAGTTCGCACACGAGGCAATGAGTTTCCACCCCCAATGTATAGCATCTAGTTCCCTGTACAGTTCATCAAGATGCTGGTGCCGAATCGGTTTCTCGAACGTAGTAGATGAGGTCTTCAGCTTCATGGTATCTATCCGCGCTGTACAGCGTTTCCTTCAGGTCCGTTCCGTCCCCTAGCTCCCACACGATCTTATAGATGTACCGATATCCAACCAGCGGAGAAGCTCGCTGATCCTGAACGCTTGCGCCTGTTTGGGCAGTGATATGTGACAGATAGGTTCTATGCTTAAAGGAGAGAACGAAGCACTGCTTCCTAGAATTACGGAGAGTATCTGGAATGCATCGGGGTGCCCGGGAAAGGTCCCTGAGGGTGGGGAAGCGAAACCTTAAGAGTACCGGCATTCGCATATGAAGGGTGGGGGGGGGTAGAGGAGGCTTGCTAGTAGGCGCCGCATTGATTTTCTCGAATTCCGTGAAACGGTATTTATCCTTGCTCGTCCGCAGGCTTACAAATGTAGTACTTTTACGGGCTGAAGCCGGTATCATAAATGGATTGCTGAGTATTGTAGTGGCACAGCGCCATAACACTTGTAGGAACTTCTTACCGCACTCCCATAGCAGTGCCGCTTTAGTATTGAGGGTACAGTAAGCGCTCCGCAGGTGGAACCGTGGGCATTGGACGTGTGGTCTCGAGTGAGGCGCCGTGAAAAAAAGTTGCATATCACGTGCACATTTCCGGTAAAGGGCGAAATTTAACTATTACAATATTATCATATGTATTTCGAGAATCACTGCGGAAATTAGGCGCCTTACTCGCGACAGGTCTTTGTAAAGGCATACTTGGAGAGGTTGGCTAAAGTCTAAGGCCCTGTTTGGTTGCGCTGGGCCCATTCAGGACCGTTCCAGTGTGGAACGGTTTGAACTGTAGAAACGGTTGCCAATTTGGCACCGTTCACTAGCGGCAAACACAGATGAAAAATTTTCACCTTTGACCCTCTTGAAGAAATTTTACTACCATTAACAACCTTTCTTAAAAATAGCTTGTAGATTATATTATATTATAAAAGAGTTATTTTACAAGACAATAATTATTATATTGATATTATGAATATTTACAGGTGATATTTCTACATAGCAACTGTTGGGTTAGGGCTGTTTTGAAATGGAAGGTTAATGTTTTTTACTGTTGCCAAACAGCCATTCGGTTCTCCCATTTTGAAATGGAAGGGGAACGGTCGTTTGTGTGTGAAAACGGAATGGGCCCAGCGCAACCAAACAGGGCCTAAGAGCATAACGTTGTTTTTTTTTCGCTATCACTTGTAGTTCAGGGTTAAGGATAGGTCACCAGTGAGGAGGGCTGATCTGATAGGATAATCAGGGCACAACCCTTATCTTTCATTTTAGGCAGCAGTCCCCGTCCGAATTTCAACACAGCAACACCCACAAACACTCCCTATCGTGAAATTGGTCCTGTTTTGTAACAAGCTCCGACAGTCTATAACGACAACAACAACCATCCCACCACCGGTGACCGACACTTATCGATCCCAGGGAATCCTCATATCGACCACCCGCCATGTAAGTTCTCCCCGACTGGAATTCGATTCTCCACCCTTAAACTCCGAATGGGGGAGCAGTTGATCTAGGGAGGCAAAATCCTATGTGAAATTTTGAATATCTGATTTTGGCCCCCTGCTGCCGGAGCTCGTGGATACGGTTAGGATATCGAGTAGGACGCTGATTAGGCCTTTCTGGTTCTAGGTCGCTCGTGAGTGGTGAGAAATCGAACTTCCAGTTTATCGTAGGTTGCCTCTTCACCTGATTTTTTTCTTTCAGAAGCTGGGTGACTCCTCCCTCTGCTGGTTGCTATCTGGGGCCTTTTTGTGGTGATGGCATTATCAGAAGGCATAATTTGGGGAATTCTAGAGATTAGGAATAGCAACTGGCAGAAGATACCGGATGGGAATACGGTCATATGGCTGGTAATACATTGAGTTCATGGTACTGATAGGTTGCTGTTTTCAGTTGCGTCTCCTCAACACCAATGTCGACGGCAAGCAGAAGGTCATGTATGCCTTGACCAAGATCAAGGGTGTTGGAAGGCGTTATTCCAACTTGGTCTGCAAGAAGGCTGATGTGGACTTGAACAAGCGGTATGTTACACTTCAAGATCTGCTACCGCAATTCTGCATCCGACGTTCCTAATCTCTGTCTTTAGCGCTGGTGAACTTACTACCGAAGAGCTTGAGCGTATCGTCACTATCATCCAAAACCCTACCCAATATAAGATCCCCACCTGGTTCCTCAATCGTCAACGTGATATTGTCGACGGAAAGGACTCTCAGATTCTTGCCAACGCCCTTGACAACAAGCTCCGTGAGGATTTGGAGAGACTCAAGAAAATCCGTGCTCACAGGGGTCTCAGACATTACTGGGGTCTCCGTGTTAGAGGACAGCACTCCAAGACCACTGGTAAGAATTTTATTGCGAAAATAGAGTTACCCACTGCTTTTGATACTGACATATTATTTAGGCCGTCGTGGACGAACTGTCGGTGTGTCGAAGAAGAAGGGTTAACCTATTTTCTTTTCTTTGGGGATCCTTTTCGTCTGGGACGGGATGCATTATTACTACTGTTCATCAGCTTTTCGTACGGGTGGTAATGTGCAGGGAATCAAAAATAAAATAAAAAAGCTTTCGTAAGCTTTCTCGACATTCATGTTTGGGAATGAAATTTCAAACGGCTGGGTGGGGTCTTTTCTCTTGCTGTACAAAGTTATTCGTTTTTTTTCTTCTGGCCGTGCTTCTGAAATTCTCTGGTTCTGTGCTGCCGTAAAAAACTGGAATATTATAATTGGACCTCGCGCCGGAGCGTCCAGATACCCTCCTTTGGACTATCAGTAGGGAGAAAAACACCGAAAAACACCCTCCACTAAGACAGGAAAAAAAAGAGAAAAATACGCCCAACCTTCCTCGAAAAGGCAACGCAAACGTTCGAGGGATCCTTTGCGGTACTCTGTTGACCTATGAAACTATCGCCCATAAGTCACCATGCTTTGGATAATGTAGTCCATACTGTACCGGTAGTTACTCCAGCCACTTGTAACAATCTATGGGGTTGACAGGTAATAAAGTACCGATATTCTTAGGCCCCCAACAGCCAAGAGCAAGGTGCAGCACAAGATCGGAAATATGCTTCTCGAAGACCAAGGAACTCTGATGGCTTGAAGTCCTGATTTTTATTGCAGCTCTCTGAATAAGTCTTGGCATTCTGACGCAGATTCCATGGAGCCTTCGCCCCACGCTGCCCCACCTTTTTTTTCTTTCCTGTTTCTCTTTCTCTCCTGTACCAACACCGTTATATTATCCACTTCAGAATTTGCTCACAATGCCTATTAACCAGGTATGTATCGAATGATCCTATTATCCTATTATTTAGACCGCAAGAGTTAACAAGCTCGCAAAAGCCTTCGAACCAGATTAAACTCACCAACGTCGCGATCGTTAGGTTGAAGAAAGGTAATCCTGTTGTCTAAACAAATCAGCACACATACTTACAAACGATGCTCCAGGCAAGAAGCGTTTTGAGCTAGCATGTTACAAGAACAAAGTCCTGGAATACCGTTCTGGAGTGTATTACCCCCTTTCGTCTCGCTAGACCCTTTAATTAACAAGTCCTAGTGAGACCGATCTGGACGAAGTTCTCCAAATCCAGCAAGTCTTCACCAACGTCTCCAAAGGCGCCGTAGCGCCTCATGCCGACCTTCAAAAATGCTTCGGGCCAAAATCCACTACCGAGTCCATAATCCTGGAAATACTCCAAAAGGGCGAACTTCAAGTCGGCGAAAAAGAGCGCAACGCAAAACTCGAACAAACACACACCGAAGTGATCTCAATTGTGGCGTCTAAATGCGTTGACCCAGTTTCTAAACGTGTCTATACTCCTACTATGATCGAGAAAGCTCTTGCAGAGCTGTCTGCCAAGAAGAAGGAGGAAGGCGAAGAAGATATACCAAGGTGGAGTGGTGTTACGGATAAGAAGAGTTCCAAGGCTCAGGCTTTGGAAGCTATTAAGGCCTTGGTGCACCACCAACCTATCGCCATTGCACGAGCCAGGATGAGGTTGAGAGTTGTTGCGCCAAAGAGGGTCAAGGAGAAGGTCATGGAGTTCATTGAGCAGGTTGAAGACGAAGGGTATGAAGGTGGTAATTGGGAGTGCACTGCGTTTGTTGAACCTGGAAAGTATAAGAGCGTCACGGATCTGGTTGCGTCAGAGACTAAGGGGAAGGGAAGGGTGGAGGTCCTAGACACTGCAGTGAGTGCTCCCTTGTTCGGTGAGCTGTTTTGGGCTAGGAGCTAATGCGCTTTGCAGGTTGTGTCTGAGGGTGATAATAGTTAGACGGTTGGGAGGAAAAAGGGACAGAAGGTGACAAAAATTGAGCATTACATCGTACAATTGGGATACCGGCACGGCAGCTACGGAGTTGGAGCTTTATCTTTTATTCGGAGGCATACCAGAGTAATGATTGCTCTTGGAGCTCCTGCGTGTTGAGCCTTGGTCAAGTTATTCCATAAACGTTAGGTTTATGCGGAATAAATTCTAATCATCGACATCGTGCCTAACCTATCCTTTGATAATAATTTGCGTGGCGGTAGTGATACCGGTACTGTGGGGTTGGTGCCTATGAAAGCATGGGGTGGTACTGCAGTCCCTGGTTGCTTAGGCTTAAGGTGGTGAGTATCAGGTAGATGAGCACAGTACAGGCATGGAGTTGACCTTTTCAATATGATTCCGGAGCATAAAAACTCGCCCTCCAGTCCAAGTTCTTTGAAAATCTGGGCATACTGAATTATTAGCATCTGGAAGAAGTTTTTTAAAATAATTCCTCTTGTAATTTTGTAAATAATCCCTTTCCAAAGCTTCTGATAATTTTTGATACTATTTTTTTTTTATAGTTTTTATCAACGCGGTCTAAAACAACAGCTGGAATCATATTGCAGTACTGTAGGCTATTTGATTGAGATGTGCAAAATCTTCAATAACAAAAAGAAACCTGCTGTATGATCTTAGATGAAAACAAAGTCGTAGACTAGTTCTAATTTACAATTTATATAACTTTTCAAGAGAGAATCCTAGTACGTGCTCTTGGGGAGAGGTTATTCCCCGATGTAAGGTCAGCTTGGCTGTGAGGGTACTGAAGGTTTTTATTGTCCCTAACCATTCCAGGCGTTTGGCCTTTCGGATACGGTACGGCGCCATCGACCGGGAAATATACTAAAGAATTATTTGACTTTTGGCTCATCATAAAAATGGGTGAGAGAAAAATTCAAGAAATAAACAAATGAGCGGTTAGAATTTTTTGACCATTTTTTATAAAAGAGTTCTGTGTGTTGGCTGTGCTCACTTAAAAAGTGCTGTGTTTTTGCTGGTAGGTAAGTTGTGCCAAGAATTCCAAGGAAATCACTAAAACCTTCATCCTAGGTCTTAGTTTGTCTTCAAAAGTTGTGGAAATAAATTAGAAAAATATATAGAGGTTCTACAAGTACAGTCCCTAAGTTAGTCAGAAGTGTTCGTGAAATGTGTCATGCCTTACTAAGCCACCTCGTCAAAATGAAAGAAATATCACACACAACCAATTACAATCTATTATGCTATTTAAACTATGGTACAGTTTAACACAATAACAATTAAACAGGTCCCCAATCATAAACATGTTCAAAGTCTTTGATGCTACTCAGAATGCACGGCCTACAGAGTGTACGGCCTATCCTTTTATCTTTCAGACAAAGACTTCAGATATGTGCTGGAGATCAATGCAACGCTTGAAGGAGTCCAACTCTGAAAGAGTCGGACGCATAGAGGCTATGGGAAGCTGGAGTTCTTTGCTTATATTTCATTTCTTTGTATTGTCCATGAACAAAATTAACTGCATATCTACGAAGACTGAAAAACTTCACTCATGACAACAACACTCCACCATGAACCTCACAATCATTAAAATCAAGAGAAAAAAAATCAAAAATGTAAGAGCTGGGTAGAATACATGTAGAAATTAATATTTGAGCTAGAGGGAGTTCTTTAGGTAGTGTTGAAAGTGTGAACCGATAAGGAGGGTTGTGTTGCCATCGATCGTTGATATGTGGTTACTTTTGTCCACGGGCAATACATAAGAGAGCGGGGGCATACCTGAAAGGGAATAGACCTGTGTCATGAGCAAGAGG
This sequence comes from Tuber microsphaerosporum, assembly GCA_003521225.1. Lineage (NCBI taxonomy): Eukaryota > Fungi > Ascomycota > Pezizomycetes > Pezizales > Tuberaceae > Tuber > Tuber microsphaerosporum. The sequence goes on along the minus strand of QOVD01003036.1, from coordinate 5,646 downwards.
AGGTTTAGGAGGCGGCTTTACTAATTTATATATACTCCTATCTTTGCCCTTAGCTAGTTTAGTTAGTGTATTATAAGCCGCAAGTGTCAGTGAGAGCAAGTAGTCGAATAGAAAAGAGGTTCCCCACTCCTTAGTTTCTTAAATGGAATCCAGACATCAACATCTGTGGGTGGAGTGGGGTGTGTCCAACTAGCCTGGGGGGCTGTCTGCCTATGTACTCGTTTCAGGCAAGAAGTATCGGAAAATACGAGCTTTGGGTTTATATGGGCGCTCAGACAATCGGAGGGGTTTTACTGTATACATTTTTAATCCTTGCCCCGGGATACTTCTTGCCTAGGACGAGTATTTGTGGCTGCGTCCCGATACTAGGAATACACTGGATATAATGAGACTTGCCAGTATTTGGTTAAGACTACGCTCAGCTGTACCGTCGTACAGTACCTCGCTGCTCCAGATGCCCAAAATCCAAGGAATCTGTCCGGGCCAGCAAATTATTCAGGACAATGAGTTAGATTTTGGTGGAAAAGATTTTAGAATTCAGGGAATTTCATCCGGGACAAGGGGGGATTCAGTAGAGGGAAATCCAGGACGGCAAGGTATGATATGATACGAGAGAACAGTGGTTATGAAAGCCGGTATAATAGGAAGTTAGCACGTGATCAAATTTGTGGGGTGTTTGAATTTTGGCGAGGTGGCTTAGTCAGGTGAGACATGTTTCACGAACACTTCTGACTGCCGTAGGGGCTGTAGGTTATTCTTAAATGTTATTTTTTATTTTTTATTTTTTATTTGGAAAGACTTGAAATTATTTGTAAAGAGACTGCTGATACTCTGTGAGTATAATATTTTCCCCGCCAATGGCTATCTGAAAGGTTGGTTGCCAAGTGCCTGTATCGGGCCGTCCAGCGCCGCATCAGACGAAGCTACGAGCACAATCTACCGTACTTGGCCATTTAAAAAGTCTCGGGACAATTTTGTGTACTAATAAATGCAAAGAGCTTACGGAGGTACAGCGTGTAAGTTTTGTAGGTTCCACAAACGAGGACTGCCATCCTCACCCCCTGTGCAACCTACAAAACTTACACGCTGTACCTCCGTAGAGACTTTTTAAATGGCCAAGTATCGTGCCGCGCGTATCTTAGGCAGCCGGGCACACAAAGGCACCTTCCCTTCCGTCAATCCCTTTTTCGGGCGACAACAACCCCCTTCAGCTTTCAGTCCGAGTCTTCTTTGATTTGTAATAAGGAGATCAACCTGGCAAACAATAGGATAGTTCCCCCGCTTACATGCCACCGGTAATACCCGAAACAAAAAGTGCTGTAAGTTAGTGCCCCGTGACCTCGTACTCGTACGTATCATGCAGTAAACTCGCGTCGGGGGTTGTGTCAGTTCGGGGGTTATGTCGGGAGCACAGATACAGTACGCGGGGGAAGTATGCTTCAGTGCAGACTCGAATGTCAGTGACGTTGAATGTTAATTCTAGTTCCTACGCTCACTGTGTATGTTTCTTCCTGACATTTCCCAACCGATACCGATAGCCCCCGACGCGAGTTTAGTCAATCTTGGATCCGTATCTGGAATCCGAGGCTGGGCCAAAGACTCGGGGCCAGCGCAGAGAAGTGGAGGTTGAGCTTCACTTTCGTCCCTATCGCAAGGGCATCATATTTTGTATGATAGGGCGGCTCCGGCTAGTGTGCGGTGTCTTTTTACCCCCAACGATAATACCATACGGTATCATAACGGCCCTTCACCCACGTCTCGGATCACCGGGCCCTCCGTTCAGCTCTTGAGAGGGGACTGCGTGTGATCGAGTTTGCTTTTGGGTGCAACAGTTATGATATACTTGCAAGAGTATTTTGGGTTTTTTTTCGTTTGTTACATTTCCATTTGCGATGGCTGCTCTACCGGTACCGTAGGATATCGTGTTCCATCGGACTGGTTGTCGATAGACTCTCCGAGATTTGATGGGGATCTGCCGCGTTCGGGCGGCCAGTAAACCGCGTTGGGTCGGTGAATAATACAGCATGGCCCAGCCCAGGAAGCTTGTCTGGGACCTGCGTCCGCTTGTCTTTGGGGAGTTGGCTGAGGCTTTTTGCCAGTTTAGGGTATAGAGTAGCTCGTTTAAGCATGGTCGAACCTACACGTACTCGTACAAGTACTAGCATACCCAGCCACCGATATTCCCTCCCGTGCGCAAGTTTGATCGAACGGAAGCGCTCCGTCTCCACCAGGTTTTAGTATTGCCTGGAGCAAGTCAAACTCAGCCATCCTTGCTACCCTTAGAATTCCGGCAGCAAAACCCATCGCTCTCTCTTCACCTCTCCTCCTTCTTTCCATCTCCCCATCTCCCCTTCTCCCCCCATACATCCCTTCATCACATTCATCTTCCTTCGTACACACTGAAATTGCTCAATAAACCCATCCTTCGTTGATTCAGCAATCATGAAGCTCTCAGTAGCTTCTACCATCTCCTTGGCCCTGGGGGCTTCGGCTTATATGCCTAATCCTGAGCAACACCCTATCAACTCAAAACTTCCCGCTTTTCTCTCATCTGCTCTTGACCAATTCAAAGTCGGTGATCTCTCCTCCGAGTCTATCTCTGCCTGGGCCGAGATCGCGAAGCTCTACCCTGAAGATACCGTATCTGCCATTCAAGCCATCCAGAGCAAGTCCAAGCCCAGGGCTGGAATCAAGAAGCGACCGGATCACTACTGGGACTACATCGTCGATGGTTCCGATACTGTCTCTGCCTTGGGGAGCGAGGTCGATGGTCACGATAAAATCAAGGGCAACAGGTTAAGGATCAAGAAGCCCAGTGATTTGGGAGTTGATGCTAAAACAAAGCAATACTCTGGTTACTTGGATGTGGATGATGATGATAAGCATTTCTTCTTCTGTGAGTTCTCTTGGAACGCTGTATAGCTGTTTGTCGCGATGCTAATCTTTCTCGCTAGGGTTCTTTGAATCGCGAAATGACCCCAAGAACGACCCCGTTGTCCTTTGGCTCAACGGTGGTCCGGGGTGCTCTTCTTTGACTGGTCTCTTCATGGAGCTTGGCCCTGCTTCCATTGATGCTAAGATCCACACCGTTGATAACCCGTACTCATGGAACTCCAACGCTTCAGTCATTTTCCTTGACCAACCCGTCAATGTCGGGTACTCATATTCTTCAAACGCTGTTTCAAGCACCCACGCTGCCGGAAAGGACGTTTACGCGTTCTTGACAATGTTCTTTGATAAGTTCCCAGAATACGCTAAACAGGACTTCCACATTGCTGGAGAATCTTATGCTGGGTGAGTCGTCGGGTTTCCGAATTATTGATTGGATTTCGCGCTGACGCTTTGCAAGACATTATATCCCTCAGTTCGCCGCCGAGATTCTCTCTCACAAGAAGCGCAACATCAACCTTCAGTCTGTTCTCATTGGTAACGGTCTTACCGATGGTCTCACCCAATACGAGTACTACCGCCCCATGGCTTGTGGTGAAGGTGGATACCCGTCTGCTTTGAGCAACTCGGAGTGCAAGGCTATGGACAATGCCTACCCTCGTTGTGCCAGTATGATCCAAAACTGCTATACCTCTAAGTCTGTGTGGTCTTGTGTCCCTGCATCCATCTACTGCAACAACGCTATGATTGGCCCTTATCAACGCACCGGATTGAATGTCTATGACATTCGTGGGAAGTGTGAAGATTCTGACAACCTTTGCTACTCCGAGATGGGCTGGATCTCTAAGTAAGTTTGCCTGATGCTTGACACTAAGATTTTTTTGCTGACAAATCAAATCAGGTATCTAAACAGGGAGGATGTTATGTCGTCGCTCGGAGCCGAGGTTTCTTCTTATGAGTCTTGCAACTTTGACATTAATCGCAACTTCCTTCTCAATGGAGACTGGATGTTACCATTCCACGAATTTGTCGTTGAACTCCTTAAGGAGATCCCTGTGTTGATCTACGCTGGTGACGCTGATTACATTTGCAACTGGCTCGGAAATCGTGCTTGGACTGAGGCTCTTGAGTGGCCCGGAAAGAAGAAGTTCAATAAGGCCAAGGTTGAGGGCTTTAAAGTCAATGGCGAGGAGGCTGGAAAGTTCAAGACTTCTGGAAACTTTACTTTCATTCAGATCTACCAGGCCGGTCACATGGTTCCATACAACCAGCCTGACCCAAGTTTGCAGATGTTGAACAGATGGTTGGATGGTACTTACTGGGCTTAAGCGATGTCTTCTTGTCTCGTGTAGTGGGCCCGTCAACTCATTGAACATGGTGTTTTTTTGTTGTTTTTTTTGTGATGGTTTAAGCTCATGGCTCTGCGATATTTTCGGACTGGATGAATTGGCATGGGAGTGATAAGATGTGGAGGTTTTGCTTTTTTTCCCTTTTTTTTGTCGCGGTGTTTTTAACCTCTATTAACTTGTAACTGAAAGATATTTTATTCAACGCATGAGAATGCGGATTATTAAGATGAGTGCCTGTTTGATGGCTTTCACATGGACTTATCCTCTTGTCACCTTGTAGTATAGTAACTACACTATCGGTATCAGAGATGGGTTGATTCAGGAAATTTTTTTAATGGGGTAATGAATTTCTGAGCTATATATGAGCCATCTAAAGTACGGGTATAGGCTTGTGCCATCAATCATCATCTAACCGCTGTAAACCGCCATTCAGCTAGTATAAACCGCCGCCAACGCCTCTATCATAAGAAACAAATAAACTTTTGGAACGGAGTAGAAAAAAGACAGATGAAAACCCCCGATACATGAGGGCAAAACATAAATGGGGTGCAGGGGGTATAAAGTTAAAGTACGCTAGCGAGCTGCCGGTAGTAAAAACAATCGAATATAGGTTGATATGAGAAAAGCGGCAGAAGAATGAAAGAGAGAGAAGGAAAGAACACCGGTAGCCCGCAGGAGCAAACATCATACCGTACCCTACCGTCTTTAATGGTATTATTGATCGGTGTGTGTATATATACCCTAACCTTCCTTGACAGCAACCCAAAACACACCCTCATACTCGTGCTTTAGCATGCTCTTTTCATCACCTGTGTACAAGGTCTTGGCCCCCGTGACAACCTTCTCCAGCTTAAACCCGCACATCTGAACTAGTGCAAGGACTTCATCGAGGCAAAGCTCGAACTTTCCTGTAGCTCCGACCTCCCCATCCTCCCCGGAATCCCTTCTCGTCCGCTGTTGCTGCTCTTGGGTGTCCTCTTCAAAGTGCCAGAGCAGCGGGCCGAAGTTCACCCAGACCCCGCCGTCGACGAGTAAGTGCTTAATGGTCTCAAGGTAGGAAATTAGGTTCGGTGCTGTATCGATGAAGAATACGGTGGCGCAGACGTTGAATTTTTGGGAGGGGCCAAGGTTTTTGTAGCTTTGGCAGAAGTCACCTGCTGTCATGCTGAGTCTGTCGGTGCCCGTGTACTCGAGGAGGCTTGCGGGGTGGGCGTCTGGGATTTGGACGCCGCGGAGGTGGGAGGAGCGGGTGGAGTGGTTGCTGAAGGTTGAGATGAAGGGGTGGAGGGTGTGTTGGTTTGCGGTGCTGGTGTGGTTTAGGACGTAGTTGCTGGCCATTAGTTGGTGGTAGGAGAATTCATTGCCTTGTGAGGTGTAGCCTGGATTTGAGTGTTAGTTGAGACGGGAT
>QOVD01003034.1:0-25334 GCA_003521225.1 Tuber microsphaerosporum | reverse complement strand
AGGGGTTGCCGACCGTGTGCAAATCGCTAAGCGAGGGCAGCGAAGCGAAAGCGGGGAAGGGGAGAAAAAAAAGCTATGAACCCCCTAGACAAAGACTGCCCGAGAGCAATGCCATCAGGAGGGGAACAGAGGGGTGAGGGATGAGGACGCGTCACCCTCCTAGGCATCTAGGCCATCAGAAGAGGGGAGAGGGAGGAGGGAGGTTGACGATGAATTCTCATGGTGTTGAGGTTTCAATCGCCGGAGGTGTAGAGGAGATCGTTCGTGGTAACTACCCCTCGGTCACGGCCCCTTTATATAGGCCTTCCTCCCACTACCCTAACCCTGGTGACTCATACCCTTGAGTCACACGACCTCATAACTCGTAGTGAGTCATATGTGAAATCCATCAGCTGACTTTCCAACAAGTCAGCTGCGCAACATACCCAAATCAATCATAATCCAAATAACAAATCATGTGCGCAATTCGCGTCACATGAGTAAAACCCATGACCAGTAATACGAATCATGTGCAAAAGTCATACATCATATGTCCACAATCGTGGTCATGTGAAAAACATTTAACTAATAATATTATAATGATGACACCGCAAATGCAAGTCATGTGAAACAAATCACAAACCTATAACTTATAACCGTAAGTCATGTGAAACCCAATTTCCTCGCTTAGTCAGGTTTGTGACATTGTGACCCACCAGTTTCTAACTAATTTTTGCTCGTAACCCGCTTTGGTGTGTGCGAAAACATAATCCCGGGTACTTGTAACGTCATACGTAGGCTAACTCTTTATAGCTAGGACTAAGCTTTTCAGGGCCCCAATTTTGACAATTGTAAGTTTCATATCAGTCGCTTCTTATTTCAACATAAATGTGTCCGCCAGTTATTGCTGTTTTCACCTTGGTTGTCGCAACTTTGGAAAACAGACGTTGTCGGTTTTTTTTTGAAAGAGAGTATTTTTTTACCGCAATCTTAAGTACGCCGCTGGGTAACTTTGGGAACTGAGGGGGACACTTCTGGCCTTTCCTCAGCAAAGACAGACCCTTTTTCTTGGGTACGGCCTTGACGCAGGCTTCAGGGAATTATTCTATAGTAAGAAAAACAATCACCCCCTCCGAATAAAAACAAACAGCACCCAGTTTTCCCAAATTGCGACAATTAAGGTCAAAGCAGCAATAATGCAGTATTTGCATGGAAACTCGGATAAACAGTTTCCTTTTCTCTTCTTTTTTCATTTTTTTTTAGGAATTGACCGTTTCAGAAGTTCGCACGAGCCCCCTGTTTTCCATGGTATCCCAAAGGTTTTCTCAATTCTACAAGGACGGTATTTTTAGTATATGAATCACAGCGAATGATTAACTCCTGGTATGATGCAGTACCGGTGCCGTCATGTGGCGCACCCTACGGGCCGTCCCTGGTACCGTACTCGAGCAGTCCTGGCCTTGGATGTAAGGCTACTTCGGGTGCCGTAACACAAGCCCTCGCTCAGTGGGCTCTTTGATGCTTATCCTTTTCGAAGCCAATTCGGCTTTGGCCAACTTCAGAGCACCGCTGTATTTTGGATCAGCAGATTAGACAGTGTATTGGCTGACAGAGCGGCAAGATCATGGCCGCCCCTTTTCTTCGGCCTCGCAAGCTCTAGAAATTGATACGACTATGCTCTGGAACGCTTGCTTTAAACCCTCCACATGAGATCTACAACTTTCCAAACACCAAAGTGAGGCAAATGTCACAATATCGTCTCGGGGAACATAGCAACTCTTTCAATAACAGCAACTCCTTTAATAATACCAACTCATTCAATAATACTAATTCATTCAACAATGTGTGTAACGTGAACTTTGGTAGTGCCGACGAGAGGGCAGAGATCCTCGCATGGTTGTCTCCACTTGAACCCCGGATACGGCACCATGATATTAGAGCCCACCGAGTGGAAAATGTGGGAGACTGGCTCTTACGAACGAAAGAATATCAGAGTTGGTTTGATGGCATTCGGGGCGGGGAACCCGAAAACTCGGCCTTGTTTTGCTACGGAGATCCAGGGGTCGGCAAGACCTACATTAGGTTAGAATGCATGTCCTCAGTGGAGCAAGTGTGTTGCTAAGCGGTGATCTAGCTCTTTGGTAATAGATAAGTTATGCGATTGGGCAAGGGGAAAAAATACGATAGTTGCGTGCTTCTACTTCGACTTCGCCGTCCAGAAGGAGCAATCCCCAACGGCCATCATGAGTTCCCTCTTAAAACAAGTTGTTGGCGGGCTCGAAAGGATTCCGGCGAAGATCGTCCAGGCTTTTAGGGACCGGGAAAAGGCCATTGGGGGCCGGAGACTGGGGCTAGGTGAAATCGTGGAGATGCTACAGGATACCTTGTCTTCGCGACCCATCTTCATATGCATAGATGCACTGGACGAATGTATGGCCGAGTATCGGGCAAAGCTGCTTGATTCACTGAAACAAGTTCTACAAAAGTCTCTCAGCACTCAATTATTTCTGGCTGGAAGATTGCATATCCGGGATGAGGTGGAGGAACATCTGGGTGGGAGGGTAACGACTATATCCATTACACCCACCAAGGATGATATCATTCAGTTCCTTCGAGCGAAACTGAGGGAGGACACAACACCGGATGCGATGAACAAGAGCTTGGAGGAAGATATTATAAAGACCATTCCCGAGACGGTCTCGGAAATGTGAGTAGGGAGCAAGACACTAGAGGAGATATTTGAAATAATGTACTGACGGATCTTCGTCTAGATTCCTGCTAGTATCACTAAATATCAGGGCGATCCTACAAGAAACCACACTCCATCGGAGGCGAGGGAAGCTTGGTACAATGACCAATGGCTTGGGCTTGGCGGGTGCCTACGATGCAACCATAGGACGAATAACAGCACAGGGAGGGGATAGGGCAAGGCTCGGGATGGCTGCTCTGATGTGGATTTCACATTCCGAGCGGCCGTTAAGTGTTAGTGAGATATGTCACGCTCTAGCTGTTGAGATAGGATCAACAAACATTAATATTAATAATGTGCCTTCAATCCGAACGGTGTTGGGCTGTTGTCAAGGACTTGCGGCAGTCGATAAAGGGTCCTCCACCATTCGGCTGATCCATTTCACGCTCAAAGAGTATCTTTCCGGCCATACCGACTTGTTTGATGGGCCCCACTCGAAAATAGCGGAGACGTGTTTAACCTACCTCAATTTCCAGGCCATTAAAGATCTTTCGGCTAGCCCCTGTCATGACCTCCGAGATACACCCTTCCTGGGATATTCTTCTTTATATTGGGGAACCCATATGGGAATGGAGCTCTCTGATCGCTCGAGGTGCCTTGCGCTCGACCTTCTTGATCAATACGAAAATCACGTGTCGGCCGAATTACTTTGGAAGTCAACTGGCGAGTGGTGCTTGAATTCCCTCCGTCCATTTTCTGCGCTACACTGTATTTCGTATTTTGGCATTGCCGAAGTTGCGATCGATTTAATAGGGACAAAGAGATGGGACGTGAATCAAAGAGACAGTGCAGGTCTGACTCCACTCATGTGGGCAGCCAGGTATGGGCGTGAGAAACTAGTAAAACTACTCTTGCAACAGAGGCATGCTCAACCTGATATGCCGGACACGCGATGTGGTCGAACGGCACTCTCATGGGCTGCTGGGAGTGGACACAAAGGGGTGGTCAGGATATTTCTTAGTCGGCCATTTGCTAAATCTGGAAGAACAGGTCGTGTGTGGAGGGAAGCGCCGCAAGTGATGAGTCTACTGTCTGGAAGGAAATACGTCAACCCTGACAGACCGGACGATGGTGGCCGAACACCGCTCTCGTGGGCCGCCATGAACGGGCGTGATGGTGTGGTGGAGCTATTGTTAGCGCAGGAAGAGGTTAGCCCCGATAGGCTTGACAATGGTTGCCAAACGCCGCTCTCGTGGGCGGCCCGGTATGGGCATGATTGCGTAGTGAAGCTATTGCTGGGGCGGGAAGATGTTAACCCCGATAGACCAGACAATCGCGGCCAAACACCGCTCTCGCTGGCTGCCCGGGGTGGGCGTGATAGAGTAGTCAAGCTACTGTTAGGACGGGACGAGGTTAACCCGGATAGGCTAGATAATGACCGCAAAACACCCCTCTTGCTGGCCGCCCTGAATTGGCCTGACGGAGTAGTGAAACTACTGCTGGAACGGGAAGACGTCAACCCCGATAGGCCAGACAGTCGTGGCCAAACACCACTATCACTAGCTGCCCATGGTGGGCGTGATGGAGTAGTAAAGCTACTGTTAGGGCGGGAAGGCGTTACCCCCGATAGGCCAGATAATGGTGGCAAAACTCCACTCTCGCTGGCCGCCCTGAGTGGGCGCGATACGGTAGTGAATCTGCTCCTGGAACGAGAAGACGTTAATCCCGATAGGCCAGAAAATTATGGCAAAACACCGCTCTCACTGGCCGCCGAGAATGGGAATGATGCGGTGGTGAAGCTACTGTTAGAACGGGAGGACGTTAGCCCCAATGAGCCAGACGATTATGGCAGAACGCCTCTCTCGCTGGCCGCCCAGAATGGGCATGATGGAGTCGTGAGACTGCTGTTAGGACGGGAGGACGTTAGGCCAGATGATGGTGGCAAAACAGCTCTCTCGTGGGCCGCGGAGAATGGGCATGACGAAGTAGTGAAGCTACTGTTAACACGGGAAGACGTTAGCCCCGATGAGCCAGACAATGGTGGTAAAACACCGCTCTCGTGGGCCGCCTGGAATGGGCACGACCAAGTTGTGAGTCTGCTATTGGGGCAAGAAGACGTTAACCCCCATATGCAAGACATTCATGGCCAAACACCGCTCTCGTGGGCCACCCGGAGTGAGCGTGATGGAGTCGTGAGCCTACTCAAGGCCCAAAGAGCTACTGCTCTAACCTCTTACAAGGCCATGATGAACGACCTTCTCGGCGTCTTCGAGCCTAGCCATGCGCCTCTTTTCCAGTGTTAGATGCTTTACGGCTGTTTTTATCCTCTTCTCTGCTTCGTATTCAACCTCCTCTGGCGCTGAGTTTGTCTTGTGGACATCGCCGTTTGTGGGGTGCTGGGGGTGTCAAGTGAATAGGCAGAGTTTATGTCATCAAGCCTGAGATATATATATGAAGCGTACTCACTTTTTTGATTCCGGTTTTCCTTTTTCCGGCATTTTAGGGACTAAGTTAAACTTAGAGGTTTTTTTTCGGATAAGCCCTGTCTTCTACTATCCTTGAATTTCTCTATTCCTTTATCCAATAATAGAACGGGATGGGTTGGGGTGTATCATATAGCATTATGGCTGAATTTCCTTTGTGGGTCTTCTAATCTTGTCTCTTATATGCAAAGTACAAAAAAAGATAAATTTAACAGCCCAGAGGATCCCACGAGATCCATTGCACTCCTTTCTCTCTTCTACCATCTCCTCTCCCGCTTGCCGGTGGCGGAGATACTTGGGGGACCCACCTAGGTAGGCAAAAGGGGGGGGAATAACCTAAAGAGCAAAAACGGTGCCAACAAATACCTCTAGCCGAAAATGGGCTTCACGATGGTAATGTTGCAATATCCTGGGGTTGAAAGGGAGTATACCGGGACATTGCCTTGATTTGGATTGAGTGCTTTGCGGGGCGTTCTTGGAGCCGGATCACAGGACGTCACTCAACACGGTTTAGGGTTCTGGTGTGTGTTTACATAATGTATGGTCACTATTCCGTTCACTCGCAGAATCAGATATAGAGTATCTGTTGCTATGGACCGGGGATTATAGGAGCGAGAACCAGGTGATTTCAATAACTTTCATTTGTACAATAAGATCAAGTTTAGTCCACTGGCTCCTCCAGTTTTTATTTTATTTTTAGAAATTGATTGTCCAAGCACATCGACTGGGGGGAGACACATCATACTCTGAGTTATGTTTGAGTCAAATCCCTTCCGAATTGCACGGAAAATTAGTGTGCCGTAGCGCGGAGAGCGGCGCATGATTAACCATTTTCGCAAACACACTAGGAGACACACCACGCCATAAAGGAAGGACTGAATGAACAAACCAAACCAAAAAGAAATGAGGAATTAAACGCCAGACACACCCAGATTGGAATGTGTAGCAGTAACTCATTTTCATAATTGTGATAGGAAATACCTTGCTCACTACAAGTAGTGTACGGAGGTACAGCGCTTAAGTGTTGTATATTCCGCTAGCAAGGGAGTGCTAAACTAGCAGGGGCAGGGAAGTAAATGGGGGATAGCGGGGGGCAAATTGGGGATAGTGGCTTGGAAGTTCACAAGCGAAGTTGAAAATATTTTGTAGACTTTTACTTCTTGTCCTAATTGACAAAGATGCCTCCTTTGAAGAAATCAGAGTTGACTGGAGATCAGCGCTGAGGTTGTCAGCTACTTTGGTTGATTGGTTGGAAATATGCACAAATTCAAGAAAAGACAGGGTTTTGTGGCACCAAGTCCAATATGCGTGTACCTCTCCGGCAACTCCTACTAAGAAGCCTGGCCGTCTTCCAGTCTTAACTCAGGCACAAATCGAAGACCTTATTGAGTATGTGTGCATCTCATCGCGCAATAGGGGAGACTTCCTTTTCAGCAACTAGCTGAAGGTAGGAAATAAAAAAATAAAAAGATAAAAAAAACTTTAAGTTTGAAAAAGTAGTGGATAGCTAACGAAGGTCAATAGAGTTGAATTTAGGAGTTGGGAAAAAGGCAGTTCGCACAGCCCTAATAAAAGAGGGCTTTCACCGGCGACTAGCGATGAGAAAGCCCCCGATTACTGAACGCAATCGAGTAATAAGACTTGAGTGGGCTCAGCAACATGTTGATTGGACACAGGAGCAGTGGAACTCAATTCTGTAGACAGATGAAACATGAATTACTGGTGGGAGGCATACCAGAACCTAGATCACTAGGAGGACGGATGAGGAGTGGGATCCTACCTGTATTGTGGAAAAGCATCAAAGGAAAAGAGGATAGATATTTTGGGGCTGTTTCAAAGGGGATATTCAAGGTTCTGGAAGTTTTTTGGGAGAATGATTGGGGCCCAATAAATTCAGAGAGCTATTGTGCACATATAGTACCTATTATTCATGGGTATCTTGAATTGTGTAGAAGGAATGAGGTTTATTTAAAGCAGATGCAGGATGGTGCACCTGGACATGCAGCAGGAGATACAAGGACTGAGCTAAGAGAAAGAGGCATTGAGGTTATTCATTGGCCTGCTTTCTCTCCAGACTTGAATTCAATTGAAAGGGTATGGCATATTATGAAAAATTATCTACAAGATAATTTTCAAGAAAATATGAGCTATCATAGATTAAGGGAGGCAGTGAAGCAATCTTGGGCAAATGTTGGACCATATGAGTTTAGAGAGGTGGTAGAAAGCATGCCAGCTAGATGTCAAGCTGTTATTGATGCGAATGGGCTTTTTACAAAATATTAGATAGATACCCGCCCGTTACTTCAAAATACATTTTCATATTGCAACCGTTCAGACTACTATTCAGATTACCATTGATATAGTCATTCAGATGTCCTAGCCACACTTGCATATGCCACTATGCCCCATTTACTTCTCCTCCCCTGCTAGCCGATTGCCCCCCTGTTAGTGAAATATACAACACTTAGGCGCTGTACCTCCGTAGTGCTCAGAATACAACAAAGTCAGTACCACTGAGTATTGCCATGATGCAAACAAGAAATTCTGCGTATATTTTCTCCTAATTACCCAAACAATTTAGTGCTACACATTCCAATCTAGTCAACTCCCTGTTTTCATACCCTCCAAAACTCTTAGTAATCCTTCTTGGTTACCATTCTGCTTATCTCTTGGACTGCTGAGACAGTGGAAAATATTCAACCACCCTATTCATTGTTTGAGACACAGATTAATAAGCAACTTTTGTTAATTACTACAAATTCGCAGGTGTGCAAACACCAGACCCTAGCTAATATTGGCAATATGATTGTACTTATGCACATTATCACTGGAGAATACTGAGGGAGTATCTTAGTAATCTCTGTCTCAGACACTAAAATGGGTGGTGGAAATTTTCCACCGTTTCAGCAGTCCAAGAGATACAAGTTACTGAACGTGTAGCTAACACTATATTCAGCCAAGTTAAGTGCAACATTAGCTTCCTTGCGTGAATACGAACGAAGGGATAGCCATCTGTAACGGCCCCACGGGGTGGTACCGTATTTGGATAGGGTAACGATACTAGCTCTATACCAAAGTGCGGTATCAAACGAGACTAAGTACCGAAGGCTTAGACTAAGTTGTTGTAACAAACTTCTTACTATATCGTAACTACTAAAGGAGTTCCTAATAGAAGGTGTTTGGTGAACCTAACTGAATACTAAAGATTCTTGAAGCGAACTGAAGAAGTAACTGTTCAACCAAGTATATTGAAAACTCTGTCTGTCGAAGTCTGCCTTTTCTAAGTCCAGAGAATAACAGGTCTTAAATACACTTGTTCAGGCAATCCTGTGCCTTACTAACAATAACAATAAGGCTCTGAAAGTGGTAGCCTTGAAACTCCTTAGATATCAAACCTAAAACATGCAAAATATCAAACGATACTCAAAACCAAACATAAAACATATAGAGTATCAAACGATACTTGAAATCAAACATAAAATATATAGAGTATCAAACAATACTCAAAACCAAACATAAAACATAAAGAGTATCAAATGATACTCCAAACGAAACATAAAACATATAGAGTATCAAACGATACTCCAAACCAAACATAGTAACTCACGTACCTGTACCGGTTACACCCCGAAAACAAAATAAAAACCTTATTTCAAAACATAAAAAACTCAAACATCATTTCTTGCTATCATAATCAGTATCCAATTGGGGTTCCCAAAACCCTTTGTCAACTGGAGGTTCAATAGCATTTAATTCAAACCCATCCTTAACTGGAGAAAAACAAACCGTAATATACCCAGAAAAAACAATAGGAAATTCATCTCCTGGCATGTTATCTGTCCACCATGCCAGTACCATTTCCATCGAGTTCTCAAGTCCTTCAATAGGTTCCCAAGAGTTCTTGCTTGCTCGGGATCCAATCCATTTGACCAAGAATTAGTCTCGTCCATGTCTCTGCCTATGGTTCAAAATCGTTTCCACTTCCCGTTCCTGTTCTTCATTGATGAGGATAGGTGCTGGTTTGGCGTGGGTCCTGCCCGGGAAGTGTTGGTCGTCATTGGGGTGATAGGCTTTGATAACTGAAGAGTGGAATACTCCCTGCTGCTGGGGGTACATACTTGAATCCATACTGACTGTGTAGTACTGTGTATGTTCGTTGAATTCTAATACTGTAAAGGGTCCTCGCCATCGTGGTTGAAGTTTCCTGGACCTGCCAGATTCCGTTGCGAATTGGTCTCCAAATACCATAACCATCCCTGCAACCTCTACCAGTTTATGTTCCTTTCTCCTCTTGGTTACCACCCTGGCAGACCTCGCTCTTGCCAGCCTCAATGCCAGGTAGGCCGCATTCCTGATTTCCTGATGTCTGTTGCAGTAATCGTCAGAGGAAGGAACGGCAGAGCGGTAGGTTCGATAAGTATCGAGTAGGGGGTAGTCTCGTCCATATATTGCTTTATATGGTGACAAGTTAATAGTATCTGAGTGTTCAGCGTTAGAATATGCTGTCACTTCAGGGAGGGAGGAGAGCCAATTGGTCTGGCAGTTATTGAAAACATATCTCAGGGCAGTTTTAAGTTCCCTGATTTTCCGCTCTGCTTGCCCATTGGTTTGGTGGTGGCCGGGCGCGGCCATAATGTGTTAAACCCCCATGGCCTTGAGGGTCTGCTTCCAGAACTTGGAAGTAAATGGTGGGTCAGCATCGCTGACAACCAAGGTAGGTACTCCATGTGGCGTACAAATATAGTGCAGGAGTAGTTCCATGGTGGTTACTGCAGTAGCGTTCACTGAGGTTGGGATTAGCCAGCTATATCCCACTACTCTATCCACTACCACTAGTACAGAGTCCTTGTCCTTTAGCCTAGTAAAAGGTCCTATGAAATCGATAGCATAACTTGAAAATATCTCGGAGGGGAAAGGAAGGGTAAGAGCTTCGCCCTCCGGCATGGTATTGCGTTTCTTGTTTGCCTGGCAAAGCTCACATTGCCTGACAAAATCCCTAAAACCTTTCCTCATTTCTGGCCAGTAGATATAATCGGTAGCATATCGTAGGTTGCGGTCTGCGCTGTGGTGTCCCTTGTTGTATACTTCACTAATCATTAGTTCCCTGAGCGTTTCTCCATTGACCCCGTGTACTCTTTGTATGTAGAGGCAGTCCTTCCCTCCTCGAGTGGTGGCATAGAGCAGTCCATTACGGATATGGTAGTGTTGCATCTTTCCTCCTCGGAATGTATTGTTGGAGTCCTGGGCCAATTGGGAGACGGGGTCGTTTCTGTATCCTTTAATAATGTGTTCCCACAAGATGGATTCCATGTCATTCACAGCCTGTGTGATATCCCTCTCGTCCACCACCCTCTGCCATCTTGAGATCTCATCTTCTTCCTCTTCTAGTATATCGTACACCTCATAGAGGTTTCGCTCATGGTGGGGTAGCCTAGGTGGCTCGACGACAGGAACAATGTTATAGCTTGCTAATGGCACTCCGTAGAGGGGTTTTGTAACGATCCTTCCCTCCGGGCGATACTTGCAGCAGGTAACAAGGCCGAGATTCTCGTACACTACTTTGATAGCTGAACACACTTCCTCCTATCGTGTAGTCAAGAACTCGCTAAGAGACACTTCTCTTTATTCGCCAGGAATCGTGATAGATAACTCAAATTAATAGTATAAGAAAGTACTTATATGGTTGCGTGAGGAACTAACTACTTGTCGGCCACAGCCCCTTTATAAACGTTCCTCCCACAACCCTAACCCTGGTGACTCATACCCTTGAGTCACACGACCTCAATACTTGTAGCGAGTCATGTGTGAAATCCATCAGCTGACTTTTCAACAAGTCAGCTGCGCAACATACCTAAACCAATCATAATCCAAATAACCAGTCATTTGCGCAACTTGCGTCACATGAGTAAAACCCATGACCCGTAATGTGAGTCATGTGCGAAAATCATAAATCATATGACCACAATCGTGGTCATGTGAAAAACATCAACCAATAACATTATAACAATAACACCGCAATTGCAAGCCATGTAAAACAAATTACAAACCTATGGCTTATAATCATAAGTCATTTGTAACCCAATTCCTCGCTTAGTCAGTTTTGTGACATTAGCTCCCTTCTCCCCTAGCATCGGTCCCTCGATACTTAATCCTCAATTTCCAACAACTGTTTTCCCCGACGTTTGACGTGTCTCCTCAATCGTCTGCTGCTGGTTTCCTCATTCCTCCACGCTGACTTGATCTTCTTCAACATGTTGCGCCCCACCTGGAGTGATCCTAGTTGGTCCGTGATCATTTTTTGCTGATTGCGGATCGTTTTATCTTGTATTTGTATCATATCTTCGAGGTGTGCGTTTCGTTGCAGGAGGTTTTGGATTTGCCTATGTAGGCTGTCGGCGTCTGGAGCGGTCCCTTCTCTTTCCCTTCTCTCCTCATCTTCTTTCTCGCCCTTCTCCCTCTCAAACCGTGTCCTCACGGCTTCTCTTCTATTCCTCATCCCTTGATCTTTCCTGCTCAGCGGTTCCTGAGCACCCCCTGGTCTGGGATAATATCCCTCATCGATTTTCGCGTTTTTGTGGAACTGGCAATTGTCCTTAAAACATGCGTCCCACGGATATATCTCCGGGTGCGACCTACGCTTGGTCTGGTCGGAGGAGGAGGAGGATTCGCTGCCGATTCGTACGGCGTTGGGTATGGTGTCGTCAAGGCCACACTATGTCTTCGGGGTATTTGGGGAAACCAGTTCCCTCTCTTCTCGATGATGTGGACTTGACATTCGTCGTCATAACAGTCTGTCCACGATAGGCTGAGATGTGTGTTCCGTTCCATGTTCCACCATGCCTTGAGCTGGTCTGCATCCAGCTCTGATTCTGGTGGCCCTGAATATGGTGGGCTAGTAGGCGGAAATGGGCCGAAGCTCCGATTGCCGTAATCTCCCCATCCTTCTTCGGCTCTGAGTGGTGTGGCTGTTGGTTGGGGGGAGTCCACTTCCACCCATTCCTGGTTTGTCTGGGTAGCAGGAGTGGGATCGTTGAACTGCGAGCTCGGCATTGTTTAAGTTTTCCGCGGGGTACTAGGTCTTATCGTATTCTGGTGAATATTCCGTCCACTTAGCTCGATATTGTAAGTGGTTTCGATGTACTCGATAGTGGATAATTTCTTTGAGTTCGTATTGGTTTTCTCCGTCTATCTCAATAGGGGGAAGAGGGGTTTGAATTTGTGAGGGAAATCTGTTGTCTTCGTATGGTTCGAGGAGTGAGATGTGGAATGTGTCGTGTATCATCATTGATGGTGGCAGAGCCAGTTTATAAGCGCTGTTGCCAAGCTTTGCCTCTATCTTGAATCGCCCGATTTTCTTGTAATCCCATTTTTTCGATGGTCTTGTGGTCTTGATGTTGCGTGGCAACAACCAGACTTTGTCTCCTGATTTGAGATTCGGATCGGGTTTTCGGTGCTGATTGTAATATTCCTTTTGTCGTAATTGTGCTGCCACCATCTCGCTCCGTAGTGTGTCATGTAATCCCCTCATATCTTCCATTGATATCTTTTTTGTTTGCATCTGATGACCGATTGTTTCGTATTCGGGGTTGATTCCGTAATTTGCATAAAATGGTGTCGTTTTGATTGTTTCCTGGTATCCGTTGTTGTATGTACATTTTGCCGAGACCAATCATCTTGTTGGTAATTGATGTATGCTCGGAGATATTGTTCCAATATGGCATTGGTCCGTTCCGTTTGTCCGTCCGTTTGCGGGTGAAATGCCGTGCTGAGCCGTCTTTCAATTCCCATTTTCATTGTGGTGTCTTCCCACAATTCCGATGTGAATAGTGTGCCTCGATCCGTGATGATATCTTGTGGGATTCCATGTAATCGAACTATTTCTCGTAGGAATAGATTTGCAAATTGCTGCGCCTCCAAATCCTTTCGGCATGGTATAAAATGACTCATTTTGGTCAGGAGGTGTATGACTACCAAAATGGTCTCATAATCATTCAATATCGGCAGATCCGTGATGAAGTCCATGGCTATTGACTTCCATGGTCGATCGGGTGCTTCGTTTGATTGTAATAATCCGTAGGGTGCATGTCGTACCACTTTTGTCCGTTGACATGTGTCGCAATTTTTGACATAACGTTTGATCATTTCCCTCATATTTGGCCAATAGTATTTGCGGCATACGAGTTCCGTAGTTTTCGCCGTTCCTCTGTGTCCTCCCTGTGGGACATCGTGGTAGTTGTAGATAAGGGCCGTCTTTAGCCCTTCGTCGTCTGGTATCCATATCTTTCCTTTGTACCATAGGTATTTGTCCTTCCATTGGCATAGCCCCAGTGCTACCCCTTTTATTTCCTTTTCTCCTTTGTCCAGCGCATCTTTGATTTGTTGTATATATTCGTCCTTTTTGCTTGCGTCCTGGATCTTTCCTTCGTCCATGTCCTGGAATTCCACTAGTTCCAATTCGTTTATTTCTTCCCAATATTGTTCCTTCGGAAGTAATATTTGAGGAGTATTGATGAGCTTTGGATCTCCTACTATTGGTAGGTCTCCAGCTCTTCGAGTAAGTGCGTGGGCTTTCCCGTTTTCTTTTCCTGGTTGGTAGTATATCTTGAAGTCGAACTGATGTATTCGTAGTTCCCATCGTTTTTGTCGGTCGCTGAGGTTCTTTGATGTCATGAAGGTAGCCAGGTTCTTGTGGTCTGTCATGACTTGTACCGTGTGTTAGCATCCTTTGACGTATCTCCTCCATTCTTCTAGGGCTTGTATGACCGCTAATAGTTCCTTGTCGTGGAAGTCATAATTGATTTCAGCGTCCTTCATTGTTTTTGATCGAAAGTCAACCGGTCTCCATCTTCCGTCTGGTCCTTGTTGTGATAATATCCCCGAACAGAGGTATTTTGATGCATCTGTTTCGATTATTGTTGGTTTATCGGGGTCGTAATGGACCAGGACCGGAGATCTGGTGAGTTTCCTTTGCAGTTCTTCGAATGCTTTTTGTTCGGTTTCCCCCCACTCCCATTTGACAGCTTTTTCTGTAAGCTGGTAGAGGGGTTTGCTTGTTCTGCTGAATCCTTCTATAAAGCGTCGATAGAAGTTGCAGAAGCCGAGGAAGCATTGTACTTCCTTGACCTTTGTTTGTGCCGTCCATTCCCATATTGCTTTTCTTTTGATGGGATCTATTTTGATGCCATCTCCATTAATGATAAATCCGAGGTATTTGACTTCTTTCTTGTGGAATTCGCATTTGGAAGGTTTAACCTTCATTTCTGATTCATATATGTCTGCCAGGATTTTGGCGACATCTTTTCAGTGTTGTTCCAGTGTATCCGCGTATATTAGTACATCGTCCAGATATACTATACAACAGATATCGATATATCTCCTGACCGTATTGTTGATCCACCTTTGGAACGCCGGACGTGCATTGGTTAGCCCAAAGGGCATTACCAGGTATTCGTACGTTCCCAATTTGCTTGAGAAAGTTGTTTTCCATTCATCGCCTTGCTTGATTCTAACGTTGTGGTAGGTGTCTTTGATATCGAGCTTCGTGAAGTATTTGGCAGTGGTGAGCCGATCCAATGCCTCGCTGATAAGTGGTAGTGGATATCGGTCTTTTTTGGTGACCTCCTTAAGTCCTCGGTAATCCACACAGAGCTGCAGCTTTCCGTCCTGTTTCTTGACGAATAGTATGGGCCACGCTAAATCCGTCCATACTTCTCGTACCCATCTCCTTCCTAAGATCTGCTTTATATATCTTCGTAATTCGTCCAGTTGGTCTGCGCATAATGGATATATCTTTTTCGTTGGGACCTTCTCTCCGTCCTTTAGGTTGATTTCCAGGTCTACTCCTGGTCGATATGGCGGTAGTCCAGATTTTTCTTCTTTTTCGAAGACGTCCATTAGGTAATGGTATTCCTTCAGAACTATTTCTTCAAGTTCTTTCTGCTGGTTAGCATTTTTGTTTCTAATGGCCAACTCTGTGCTGATGTTGACTGCTTCCACTCTCATCTCGTTTTGGATCCAACTTCTTTTGATGATACCAGTGGTTTCTCCTCTCGGATAGAAGTGGCCGAATGCCTTGGCCGAGATTTCGCTTATCTCGATCTTGTGTTTTGGTTTACTAACTTTCTTGCTAGTGTCTTCCTTGGTTTCTGTACTGCCGAATCTGTGGTCCCTTCTCTCGGTTTCTTCTAGTGAAGCTACCTCGTATAGCTCCTCGCTATTGATTTTTTCGATAATCAACTCTCCGATTCGATCTCCTTTTCGTACCCTGTATTCGGTAGTTCCTTGGTTAACAATCACTACTTTCACTTCTCCCGTGTAGTCGGTGTCTATAACTCCCGCATTGGTGCTGAGTCTGTGTCTGACTACGAGACCACTCCGTGGAGCTATTCGTCCATAGGTATTGTGAGGTAACCCGATGGCTATTCCAGTTCCAATTGTTACCTGCTCCTGGCCTCGTATGCTGACATCTTTAATTGCATACAGGTCGCTTCCTGCTGCCTTAACCGATCCCTTCGTAGGCATTCTCGTTTCGTTGGTCAATCGTTTGACCATAACACACTTGTCAATGCTGGCCTGGACTTCAGATACCTTGGTGATCAAGTTTTCTTCCAGGGCTTCCCCTTCCGTTACAGCATACGCAACAGGTGGACTGTTCAAACACCAGGTTGTGCATTGTTCGCTGTTGAAAGTAATCTTCTTATCGTTCCAATCGATATTCGGATTATTCGTTCGTAACCATGGCATTCCCAAGATTACCTCATGGTTTTGCAAATTCGCCACTTGGAGAGTTGTTAATTCCCTATGACTATTGATGTCCATAGGTACTTTCACAACATGAGTGACTGGCCCCATGCTGCTTGTCTTGCCCTCCGCTAGGTAAATTTCCCTCGGTTTCTGAGCTCTTGTTGTTGGGATCCCGTTCTTTTCGCTTATCCCCTTATCGTTAAAATGTTCTGTTGCTCCCGAGTCGATCATTGCGTTGATCGTGACCGTTTCCTTTTTTCCGTGAAGTCTAACCTTCACCATAATCTGATCGTTTTCGTTTTCGAGTGTTTCCGTAAAGTTGAGTACCGTGTTGTAATTTGCCAAAATCATGGGTTTCCGTTCAGGTCTGTCCCTCAGACCATCTCTTACTGGGGACTTTCTTCGTTTCCCGACTGCTCGGGCTCCTTCTCCACTCCCATTTCCCTGATCTCTGGTCTGACTCCGCATGGTGGTCGTCGTTGACTTTGTACATTTCTTGGCTGACTGGTATAGTCTCGTCCGTCCCTTGTATTGCTGCAATCTTTTGCTCAATGATTTGGTTTTCCGCATTTGAGGCATAGCTGCTCTCTGAGTCCTCTTCTGAATTCGTTGTTCGACAACCTCCAGTTGGGTTGTCTTCGAGTTGCGTCGAGGTCCATCGGATCTCCTCTCTTCTCTTTGACGGCTGGCCTGAATGTGCCCTCCTGGTTTCTTGGTACTTCTACCGTGCGGTTTGATGTGCCTTTTTGTTGTATGCTGTTGACGAAATTAATACGGTTTTCCTTTCTGATGGCCCAGTTTGCAAGTTCTTCGACGTCGTCTGTTTAATACTGGTCCTGTCCCCACGCGTCTTGTAGGGTACGGTTGATTCCTTTGAGGAATATTCTTTGCATTGACTGGTCGTCGTAGTCAGCCTCGTCTGCTGTTAATCGAAATTCATTCCTGTAGTCGGTTATGTTTTGCTTCCCCTGAACCATACCCTCTATCTTGGTCCTTGCTGCATTCTGTGCGTCGACGTCGGCAAACTGCCTTCGGAGCGCATCGTTAAATCGGCCTCAGGTGTCCCAGTTTGCAGTTTTTCTTCATTCCGCGTATGTTGTGATCCATTTTGCTGCTGCTCCCCTTAGTAGTGAATTTGCGTATGTCACTTTTTCTGTGTCTCTGGTGATGCCTGTTGCCTCATAGTATAAATTGCATTGTGCTATGAATGTCCGTAGTGTATCTCGTTCTCCTTTGAACTCGGGTGGTGGCTTGACTTTCAGTTTCGAGGTTCTTGCGTCGCCTTGTGCCAACTAGATTATCTGTCTCAGTTGTTCTTCCGTGAATCCCGCTAATTGAATGGCTGTCGTCGAACCCCCTGGTGGGGGGTTACTCTTACCCCTGGGTGCCGCTGATGCTGACATAGTGTTTCTCCTTGTAATGGTTGGTGATGCTGTTCCTTCTGATCCTTGTGGGGATCCTGGTTGCGGTGATAATGGGCTCCCAGCCCTTGATGTTACAACTGATTGTTGAAGTGCTTCTCCAAAAGTTTCTGTATCGAATATTGCTTCTACTAGTGGGTCTTCATGTTGTTCCGACGTTTTGTCTGTTTGTTAGGTGCTGCGATGGGACACAACCAAATGTAACGATCCTTCCCTCCGGGCGATACTTGCAGCAGGTAACATCTCCGAGATTCTCGTACACTACTTTGATAGCCGAAGACACTTGCTCCTATCGTGTAGTCAAGAACTCGCTAAGAGACACTTCTCTTTATTCGCCAGGAATCATGATAGATAGCTCAAATTGATAGTATAAGAAAGTACTTAGATGGTTGCGTGAGGAACTAACTACTTGTCGGCCACAGCCCCTTTATAAATGTTCCTCCCACAACCCTAACCCTGGTGACTCATACCCTTGAGTCACACAATCTCATAACTTGTAGCGAGTCATCTGTGAAATCCATCAGCTGACTTTTCAACAAGTCAGCTGCGCAACATACCTAAACCAATCATAATCCAAATAACAAGTCATGTGCGCAACTCGCGTCACATAAGTAAACCCATGACCCGTAATGTGAGTCATGTGTGAAAATTATAAATCATATGACCACAACCGTGGTCATGTGAAAAACATCAACCAATAACATTATAACAATAACACCGCAATTGCAAGCCATGTAAAACAAATCACAAACCTATGGCTTATAATCATAAGTCATTTGAAACCCAATTCCTCGCTTAGTCAGTTTTGTGACAGGTTTGGTAGTTGGAGATCTTCGGGCCTGATGCTCGGGGCAGTGAGAGCTTTCGCAGGGAATACCGGAGGTTGAGTAACCAAGGGCTTCATGTAATCGTTTCTGGATCTTCGATAGATCTAGTCTGGGTTGGGTTGATGTGACTTCCTCAGGTTCTGTATTCATGTCATGATTATTATTGGTAGGAGGAGCCGGGTCAACCGGTGGACTGCTGCCTGGGGAGCCGCTATAGGTCTTGGTAGGTGATTTCAATTCTTCATGGTGAGGGAACGCTGGTATATAGCAGAATGACCAATGAATCGCTGCATGATCTATTCATTCCTGGCTCCTGTTACTGCCGAAACTCATATAGTTATCCCAATCGTTGATGGTCGGGTATTCCCTCTAGTTTTTAAAATCACATTCACTCCCACAGCTATCGTTGTCATGAATGTACTGGACTGGTAGGCTTACGTATCGTGACATGTTGCTCGACAGGTATTCTGTACAAAGGGCAATAGGTTGGTTGTCAGAGTTGAGTAGAGGATTTGTTTCTGGTTCTTCTTGAGTAGGGTCTTTAGCGTAATGAGGATAATTGTTATCGTTCACATAAAGGCGTGATAATGCGTCAGCTAAATAGTTTCATTTCCCTGGCAGGTATACTATTTCGGTACCGTATTGGCCTATTAATCCTCTCTATCGGAGCTGTTTCTTGGTTGGTGTTTTGCTCCTTTTCAGGTGCATTAGGGGTTGATGATCTGTGACAATCGTAAACCTGTTTCCTGGCAGGAGGTGGTGGAGTGCTGTAAGTGCATCAACAATTGCTAATGCATTCTTGTCTGTCGTTCCATAATTCATTTGGGTGTTAGAGATTTTTCTACTATGTAATGCTGCCGGTCTGGCGGTATCAGCTGTTTTTCCTTGTCCTACCCATACTCCAACTCCAGTGTCTGATGCATTGGTTATCAGCCATATTGGTAATGCTGATTTATAGTGTAATGGTTTCATAACCTCATTTTGTGCCACTATTCACTTAACATTTTCCATGCCTTGGTCATATCTTGCAGTCCACAC
Source organism: Tuber microsphaerosporum (assembly GCA_003521225.1). Classification (NCBI taxonomy): domain Eukaryota; kingdom Fungi; phylum Ascomycota; class Pezizomycetes; order Pezizales; family Tuberaceae; genus Tuber; species Tuber microsphaerosporum. Next base: position 6,154 of record QOVD01003034.1, on the reverse strand, counting down.
AAATTCTTCTGTTGCAGTAAGCGCTGTAAGTGGTGCAGTTATTGTTGCTATGTGGGGCAGGAATTGGCTGATATAGTTAACAGTACCGAGCAATTCCTGCAGTTGTTTCTTATTCTGAGGTGTAGTCCATTCTTCAATATTCGTTATCTTCTGTGGTGATGGTTTTAGTTCTTCTTCGTCAATTATTTGTCCTAGCACATCCATGTTGGTGCAGAAAAATTCTGATTTCTTCCTGCTTGCATAGAACTTCGCTTCCTTGAGCTTATCACACACCTTGGATATCTGTTTCAGGTGATCTTCTTCTTTATCGGAAAATATGAGTATATCGTCAATGTAATCCCATACAACTTTCCTAGGTAGTCGGCGAATATGTCAGATATTATGCGCATGAATGTTCCTGCGGCATTCATATCTCCTTGCAGCATAACCATACTGACAAAATATCCAAAAGGTGATTTGAAACCGTTCTTATCAACATCCTTTGGCTCCACACTTGTTTGGAAATAGGCATCACTGAGGTCTATCTTGCTTCGATATCTTGCTCTTGCTAGTGAGTTCAGAATCATGCTCTGGTTTGGGATCATTTCATCGTCCTTTATGGTTATATCGTTCCTTGCAGTGAGGTCAACCAGTGGCCTCATGCGTATCTTGTCTTTCTTTTCTTGAGCAAACATAGGGGCTGCTCCAGGAACTGCTTTTCGTTAAATAATCCCACTGTCAATCTTTTCTTCAATCCATTTTCCAAGGTCTGACACCCATCTTTCAGGGATAGAGTAGGTTGGTAAGCTCCTTTGTTCCGCCCCTGTTTTGAGTCTAATCTCATGGTTTATCTTCCTGAGTGGTGGTAGTCCTTCTGGTATAACTTCCGGGAATACCTCAGGGTGTTGTTCCCTAATAGTTTCGGTACTGACTATGGCTGCTCTTATGTTTTCGCTAGTAGGTGTGCAATTGATCCGGACTTTTTGTTTTGGAAACACTATTGCTAATTTGCCACATTGAATTGTAGCTTCGTGTTGCTTGAGGAATGGCATTCCTATAAAGGCGTCATATTTTGCTAAAGTTCCAACAATCATTATGTTGCTTTTAGCATTGAGCTTTCCAACTGAGAGGTTGACAATACATTCCCTATGGCTTTCTGATCGAGATCCTTTCATGGCCATATGTATCTTTGTAGGTTTTTCCATTTCTGTACATAGGATACCATGGACGGTAACGAAATTTGCGCTTATCACATTTGCTCCAATCGTTCCTGTGTCCAACAGGTCTCTAGCCTCTTTTCCATTGATGAATATTGTCCCTTCTAGCGCATGTTGTGCTTTGATAGTTGCTGGTTGAGTTGCTTTGGCTGATGCATAGCTTTCAATTTCAAGAGAGTTGATAGAAACTTCGTTATATTCATCCTCTTGCTATGCTAAGTTGGATGAAGCTTCCTTCTCAACCTTCGTTTTTCCTTTTTCGCTCTTGCTTGGACAGTTTTTTGCTATATGTCCTTTGCCACCACAGTCAAAACAGGCACCTTTATCTTTTCGGTCCTTGTTCTTGGAGGGATTAATTTGTTGGTTGAATGCTTTCTTTGGTTTTCGTTCCTGTTTCTGATCCTTATGGGTGTGGTCTTTCTTTTCATGCCTGTCCTTTCCGTATGCTCCTGTACTTCGATTGATGGCATCTAGTCTTTGTGCAGTGGCGATAATATCGTGAATAGACTCATCACCTTCATATTGAGACTCCACATCCTGTCGTAGTTTGGAATGCATACCTATGAATAGCCTTTTGGATAAAACTGTAGTCACTAATGGTGTTTGGCGGTAGTCGTGATCTGTACATGAGTAGATATGTGACAACAGTTGCGATTTCTTGAACTTTGCCATTCTGGACTTAGGGGATATCGTGGAACTCTCTATAGGTATTGTTTTCCTATTTTGATGATTGGAATCGTTCCCTTAGGTAGATGATTAAGAGGTCCCTAGTGATATCTTGGCCATAGAGTTCTGCAGCCTGAAATGCAGCTTCTTGTACTCGTCCTTCTGTATAAAAAATCCAATAGTTCCCTGATCCTTCCACACTCTGTCGAGCTCCATGAAGGGGTAAGTAGAGCTGGACTGAGTTGTACGATCTGTCAACTGCTTCTGGTTTAAGGTCGTCCCCTTCGCCGGTAAACTTCCTTGGGATTGGTACTTTGATGCTTAGCTTTGCTGTTCTGGCTTGGCTAGGGCTGGGACTTGCTGGCCTATTACTAGAGCATGCGCCTTCGGACATCCAGTCTGAATCGCTACTGCTGTCTGAATGGTCAGGGTCGTCTCCTGGCGCAGCTTGTGTGGGAGTAGCTTTTTTGGGTGATTCAGGAAACCCGCCCGGGATTGGTGTTCTTGCCTTTGCGAGTTCTTTTGATGATTCTGCTAGGACTTGCTGGGCTTCGTCCCTGGATAGCTGCCTACCAGCTTTGTCAATCGTGAACAGTTCTTTTGGGGCTTTGATGAATCGTCTTTGGCTATCTCTAGCTGGTCTCTTTCCTGCTCTCTTAGATGCCTTGCTCCTGCTTGGATCCTGAGACTGCGAAATCTTTATAACTTGTTGAAGTTAAAATAATGTAACGGCCCCACCGGTTGGTACCGTATTTCGATAGGGTAACAATACTAGCCCTATACTAGGGTGCGGTATCTAACAAGACTAAGTTCCGGAGACTTGGACTAAGTTGTTGTAACAAACTTCTTACTATATCGCAACTACTAAAGTAGTCCCTAATAGAAGGTGTTTGGTGAACCTAACTGAATACTAAAGATTCTTGAAGCGAACTGAAGAAGTAACAGTTCAACCAAGTATATTGAAAACTCTCTCTGTCGAAGTCTGCCTTCTCTATGTCCAGAGAATAACCGGTCTTAAATACACTTGTTCAGGCAATCCCGTGCCTTGCTAACAATAACAATAAGGCTCTGAAAGTGGTAGCCTTGAAACTCTTTAGGTATCAAACCTAAAACATGCAAAATATCGAACGATACTCAAACCAAAGATAAAACATATAGAGTATCAAACGATACTCAAAACCAAACATAGTAACTCTGGTACTTGTACCGGTTACACCTTCACTACCATTTAGCTGTATTGAGAGTTTCGCTCTAGTGATTCGGGTATACTGTGAATTCCTAATCTCACGACTAGCAGTCCGCTAACTAAACAGAGCACTTCTAAGAGATTTGTTCGCGACCTTTTTATTTTTATTTTTACTTTTTTTCAAACTTTTTGGTATATTAACTATGTAAACACAGTAGCTAACAACACTATCGGGGTTTTTATAGCATTCAGCCTATTTGCCCTTATATATTATATTCACCATCAAGTACCACTATCGCGAAGTTTGCTGTTTATAGCTATCTAACCTCGGATGTCCCATGATTGCAGAATAAATCCACTAGAGGAAGCCAGATGTGGCTACTTAATTCACCAAGAGGTTGGAAACATTTTGTACTTTCATCCATGCGGCCTATGAATATTCAGTACAATGGTCTTCTGTCGGAAGGACATAATGTAGCGGTCACGTAACGAATTGCCCCAGCATTATTAAAACCCAGCAGCTTCCCCTTCCGGCTTCCCCATCCCTACTCGGATGCCTAAACCTTGTAAACACCCCTAAAGTCCCTCTTTTATCAAAGGGTTCATATGGTTCTAAGTCGGCACGAAGGTCTAGTCTGTCCCCAGTGAGCCCCTGCCACCCGTGTCCAGGGTACTAGATCAGTTCATATGGATTCGCGTCGTCCCAACAGCCCAGTTCATCACCAGTCACCCACCCCAAAACAGCCAAGCCCAACTTCTTCCACCTCGCTTAGAGGCACACTTTCAAACCAAAGCTCTAGAGGCTCCATGATCTAAGACTCTTGCAATGGGAGCCATCTACCATCACCTCGTGACATCAGAGTATAGAAAAGTCCTACTTCTTAGGCCCATTTCTCTCAAAAATCGTCATAGCCTGGTCACTACCCCGCACTTGAAGCCATCGTGACCTGGCAAAAAGCGGACCGTACCACCAAAATTGTCAAAATGTAACACATCCCCCGGACGTTTAGTTTCAAAAACTTTGGTTGTAAGAGGAATGGAAGATTTTCGCGACCTCTGGCTTGCCAACTAGTACTCTAGTATAAATACTGCAACCCTTGCCAATTGATCCTCAATTGTTTTCTAAAACAATTGAAGGATTGAACAAAAAGAAAAAAATGTCAATTAATCCTTACCAGGTGTAAACGAGGGGCACAATGCTCGGCGGGTGTTGATTTCGCTTGCCTTAAAGCTTCTTATGCCTGAGAACCAACCCTCTCAATTTTACTTCAATAACCTATCCTACGTGAGCCATTCCGCCTGGTCGCAATGGAGGGAAACCAAATCATACATAATACACCAACACCCTCATATATCTGAGGAGCTGAGTATTCAAGGATTGTCATTTTATAATCCCTGTATTCGTACAGGTTAGAGTAGGCTGCTATGCTCAAGTACGTCAGAAGTGCTTCGAGATTTGGTTTAAGCGTATAGATTACCAGTTAGTTATGGTAGCATTGACTCGAAACTCATATGAAAAGGGGGCGTTATTTTGAGGATTAGCAGTTCCAGCTACTTACAGAAGATAAAACTGTAGTTATTGTTTGTTTTTCCATCTTTGATATATTAGCTTGATGGCAGTTTTTATACAGCAAAAAATGGGCCTTCCGTAAGGCCTGTATTGAAAGGCTACGAAAACAGTATTTTTGTCGGAGATGGGCGAGTACGGTTCTGTTGGGGTTGATATTTGATCTGCGTATACTAGGTTTGCCTTTGCTATTGTCTGTTGACAAATATTCATACACCCACAATCGGCGGCAACACAACCCTGCTCATTATCCCCTCTACTGAACACCACATCAAGAAATCCCTCTACATCAACCAAAACCAAACCAATTATCCTAACTATTTTGTTATAAGAATCCATGCCTTCTATTCTTTGCAGTAATGCCAAAAATCTTATTCCCTCCCAGCACCTCTCTGAGTTTACTAGGGGGAGAATTCTCAGGTTACACAAGTCTGAAATGAGCTATCGCCAAATTTCTCATTATCTTAACATCCTCCTCAATACTGTTAAAGACACTATCTTAAAAGGCGATCAAGAGGGCCAGGAGCGAAAGGGTAGACAAAAATATTTGTCACACACCTGACTAAAGTGAGGATATGGTCTCACATGACTCATGGTTATGAGTCATAGGTTTGTGATTTGTTTCACATGACTCGCACTTGCGATGTCAGCGTTATAATGTTATTAGTTGATGTTTTTTACATGACTCACGATTGTGGTCATATGATTGATAGGTTTTGCACATGACTCAAATTGCGAGTCATGGGTGTCACGCATGTGACGCAAGTTGCGTACATGACCTGTTATTTGGATTATGATTGGTTAAGGGATGTTGCGCAGTTGACTTGTTAGAAGTCATGTGATTGATTTCGCACATGACTCGCTACGAGTCATGAAGTCGTATGACTCAAAGGTATGAGTCAACAGGGTTAGGGTTGTGGGAAGAACACCTATATAAGCGCTGTGACCGGACATAGTAGTTAGTACAAGCTTCCCGCCCTCTACCATCCCCTCCATACTTTTTACTCTCACCCTACCCGCTTTGCTTCCTGGACAACACACCTGCGCGTTTCCTCCTCTCCTGTCCCCTCATGGAGATCCCACCCATCCCTCCTGGCAACCAGGCCGTGGCAGAAGCCATCTCCAGGGCCGGGACCGCACCAGTAACCTCCTTTCCCCCTTCTCCGTCGCCTGCCCAAAGGCCCTCCCCCTCCCTCGCGTTCCTGGCCGAAACCTTCACCCAGACCAGGGACGCCCTCCAACTCCCTCCCAACCTAGTGAGAGACCTCTCCCAAGAGGCCCTACAAACCATTTCTGCGGGAGAAGGCTCCATCCTCACCATTCTATACTCAGCAGTTTCTGGCATTGTCGCCATCACCAACCAACTCGACTCGGTCCACCTAAAGCTGGACCAGCTCACGGAAGAAAACGCGTCGCTAAGGACCGCCCTGCATGACCTGGGTTCCCAGATCGCAAACACCGTGGTCGCTCCTGACGACATCCGCCCACTCACAAACGCAATTCGTGACATGTCATATCGCGTTTCCGCCCCCACCCCCC
>QOVD01003031.1:0-14087 GCA_003521225.1 Tuber microsphaerosporum | reverse complement strand
CCTTCCAAAGCGCCCCATCGTCATCTCCGGATATCTCGGTGGCAAACGAACTCCGGCGGCAAGGGCAGCGACAACCTTACCAAGCTTCTCCGGAAGTGGAACATCTCTGTAGCAACCAAACAAAAAGGAAGCCATTGGTGGATTTCCTTTTATCTTTTTTCTATCTTAGTAACTATCTCAATGTACAAGGCTATACCATGAATTCATGGTACATCCACCATCTCTCTTACAACCGAAATTTTTGAAACTAAACCTCCGGGTGATGTGTCACATTTTGACAATTAGGGTGGTATGGTCCACTTTTAGGTTGCTCACAATGGCTTCAAGTGCAGGGTAAGTGAGAAAGACACGAGAATTTTGAGTGGTAACAGGCTTTACGAAGAAGTTATCGATACTCTGATACAGCGAGAGTGATGGTAGATGTCACCCATTGCAAGTGACATAGATCATGGAGCTCAAGCCTTCCGGTGTTGGAGAAAAAGAGAGATTTTGGGTGTTGGGGTCAACTGGGTTCTTGCTAAAGAGTGGGGTGTACCCAAGCCCGTGAAGGGAGATTAAAAGAGAAGGGGTTATGCCGTGTCACTGTGGGAGACCGAGGGAAGTACCTGCCTTCTGGATTGAAAACCTCATATGAACTCACGGGAGTACGGGGGAAAGTTTTTCGGTGTCGGAAGTCAGTAGCAAGCCTCGATCTAGGGTTACAGAGTTCGCCAGCTATATTACGATACGACAACGCCACTCCGTTTTGGAGTAACTATATCATGGATTCGGAACGATGGATGTCGATTCCTTCTGGTGATCTAAGAGGGGCCAAGTGAAGCTTCCTCGGTCCATAATGCAACAACGCTGGGGGCGGAGTTTGGGATTTTGGGTTATTTGGGGTGGGGTAAAGGGATTAAAGGGCAGATGCCATATTGGTCACAGAAAGCCCATAGACTTGTATGTAGTTTAGCGAGATTAATACAAGCGAAAAGTTCAAAAAAACAAAATTCATGGTACAGAACAGGGATCAGAGTTTAGAAGATAGTGGTACGGCGCTTGTGAGATGTATACCACAATTTTGTCCAAATAAGAGCTATTGAATTTGAGAAAGTAAAGAACCAAAGAACTAAGCATATAATGGTAATCATAGCGAATCATTACTAACTATTTGTTTTTTCCCTTTGTGCCACATATGCCAAAACTCAAGAAACGAAAGGAAATACCACTCTCTGGGACTTGAACTACTATATCAACTCAGTATCCAAGTCCCATATAACCTATAATGTAAATATAAGGCTAATACTTAACAAGTAAGCGAATTGAAAAAAGTGAAATAGGAGAGAAGCAAAAAGAGTTTGAACAAAAAGCAGAAGAACAGGAAGAAAAGGCCAAAAAAAAAAAAACAAAAGTCATAGCAGGCAAAAAAGATTACTCATCAGGTACCGACAAGGAAGGAAAAACTTGCTAAGCAATAGGTCAAAGAAAAGGGGTGGAAGCTGGTAGAGAAATAGACTCAGCAAAAGCAAGAGGAGAGAGAGAACTCCGCTTACTATACAATAGTCAAAGAGAAATAGAAGAAAAAAAGACGAGGAGAAGAAAGAAGCGAAGACAGGCTAGAATTTAGTAGGACCACCATTCGCACTGACAAGTGCATCAACTCGGTCAATCATAGTATCGAGAATTACTCCCAAATCATGCTCTGTTATTGCATTCTACTCAGCTTTAATTGCTTCTATCATATCATAGTTATTCTGAGGGCGGGGGATTAGCTTGCTAATGCGAGCCTTCATTAATCTCCATATTCCCTCAATCAAGTTCATATCCGGAGAGGTTGCTGGCCAGAGCAATAGTTAGTTGTAAAGGCCACGTTCTTGTAGGTCGGCAATAGTAGAACGGGCACGATGGGATGAGGCATTATCTTGTTGAATATACACATAGTCGTGTGTACGGGCAGACTCGCTCTGCCAAAAGTGCTCAAGAGAGGGCAAAATGTGTGTTTGATAGCCCAGTGCATTCATCGTCTTCCCCCAGGCCTTCTGATCCCATATGATAAGAGTACCTTTCCGGCGGCCAACAAAGCATCCCTATACCATTACTGATTCATGCTTCTTGAATTGCGGAAGAAGGCATGACTCGTGAAACTCCTCCCCCACTTGTCTAGTAACCCAGACCCGGCCAGGAGCTCCTCCAACGTTCAAAGCACATTCTTTAGTTCACACGACTTTGTGCCAATCGTTGGTAGCCCAGACCTCATACATGTCAGCCCATGATAAGCGTGCCTAAATATAATATAACATCTAGTTAGTCTTATTGCAAATACAGAAGTAAAAGTTAGAAAACGGAGAATCAACCACTACTATCTTAAATACCACTTGGCATAGTACTAGTATGCAGAGATCTCTTAAATGAAAGTAATTAAGAAATAAGTACCTGAGATAGAACTCTTACCTGACGAGTTTTACTTGTAAGACAAGGCTTCTTTCTAGCAATACTCCGATGATAGGCAGGGGAGATCATTGAACGACGCAGAGTATGATTACAGGCAGTAATACCTGCCATGTGCGCTATTTCGGTATAGGACTTACGGTGGTTTTGAGCGGAGATGGTGGCTAACGAAATAAGTTTCTCTCATTGTAGAGTGCGGAGGATAGAGTGGCCTCCCCGAACATGGCTTCGAATGGGTGTTATAGGGGGGTGGGCAATACGATACACAGTAGAAAGGGCAACTCCAGTAACAGTAGCAATTTGACGATATGGCCAGTGGGCGTAATGCTTAAGAGCACGAATCTTATGACAAAGGGCAGAGCTAACTTCCACATGGAATGGCAACTCATGCAGTTCAGAGTTAGCTGGCTCTGGGCCGAGGTCAGAGATTAGACTTTCTTGGCGTGGGGTATTTGGTAGCTCTAGATTATCTGATAACTTCAAGTTAGTTAAAGGATGAGTAGGAGAAGAGCAAGGCTTACGATTGGATTCAGTTTCTGGCTCTGTCACAACTTGTCCCATTTGAGCAAGAGTGGAACTTGGGCCAGGGGTTGGTGTACCATAGTCAAACTCACAATCAGAGTCTACAATAGTTTCTAATTCTGAGCCTGGCTTAGTCGAAGTAGTAGAAGTAGTAGAGGGAGGATTTAGACAACAGGTATCAGAACCACTATCATCCGAAGTCTCAGCATCAAAGAGCCAGGTGCGCAACTTGCTTGCACTCCCCGGAACAGAAGGGATATGTCCCACTTCAGGGCCGGTGGCAGAGCATAGAGTTGGAGGCATTAGACATATATGAGATTGACTCTGGTAAATTAGTGATGTATCCTGTTAGCCCATTGGCACTATTAGTCCTTATTTATGTTCGGGAATCATATACGTATTCATGAGATATCAGTCGCAATTTTGAAACTAGACACCATCACAATATTTTATGCGGTAACCTTCGGATACTTAAGACAATTTTTACTCTTATGATTCTCACCCAGATCTAATGAATATAGCCATGATCGCTTTACTATTTCAGTCAGCTATTCACTAGTGTGGATTTAAGCGAAAATACCAACAGCAATTGCCACTCCACAAATCAGCATCCAATCCTCATTACACATGACCCTGGGTTGGAACACCCACTTTTTCAAGTGTTCCAAAATTACCTTCACAACGGAGAATGACCACCCCTACTCTGTACCATGAATTTTTCTTTTTTTTTTCTTTTTTTTTTGAACTTTTTCGGCTGTTTTTATTAACTAACCTCAGCTCTAGGGGTTTTCTATGCTAAATACTAGTGTCTGCCCTAATCTTCTCGCCTATTCTTCCAACCCTCCATCATCCTCCTTAACCCTGGTCCACAAGCACATTTTTCAACTCCCTTACCAATCCACTTCTTAACCGAACAATACCCACAACTCTCTCTATCATTCGATTTAACACTCATTTCGCCAAGTGAAACACCACCTGCAATGTGTCATACCGCGCTTCCAAACAAGCTCCCCAGTTTGCAATCTCTCCCCACATACCTAAATGTATTCCGTTCCGGCGCCACAAAATTCTCTGCCTTCTTCTCCTACTTCTTCTTTCTCCAATCCTCCTTCACCATCGCCTTCACATCTCCCAATTCCTCTCTCACCTATCTCAATCCACTCTTCTCACCCCTCATCAACTCCTCAAACATCTCTCCACACAATACCCATCCACTTTTCTTCCTCGTTGGCTGCACCGCCTCAAATCTCCTAACCGAGTGCCACCTGCCACCCAGCCACAACCCTCGCCTTATCAACCCCGCCACATCCTCCTCACTCCTTATCATCACCACCACCGTAGACGAAGTCTTCTCCATCTTCATTCGCCTATTTTTCTCTTCCACACCCACCAACCACTGTGATCCCTCACTTATCACATATCCCTTCTCTTCCAATGCAGCCAACACTCCACCAACCCAACCTCCCACAGCACACTACCAATTTTTAATCCCACCACTACCCTTTTTCCCCTCAATCCCTCAGGGTCAAACGGTATTCCCTTCCCCTTCGCTCGCCTTTTATCCTCCCCAAACCTCTCATAATCGTCCCATCCTCTCATCACCGAAATTGGGGTAACTGGTCTGCTTGCCTCAACCATCGTAATCTTTCTGGGTGTGAACAGTACCGAAGTCCTAACAAAGGTCCTCAACTACAACTCCTTCCACTCTAGCTTTTTCTCCACCTCGTTTAGCTGCTGTATGAGGAATGAAACTTCTCTCTTAAGACTCTCTATCGTTGGATCCATCTCTGTAATGTAATGGTAACATAAACGACTGTAGCTGTTGCAACTGGTCGAAAACTCAATTATGGTTTTGTGCGACAAGTAATATTTTCAAACACAGGGGTTGTAGTGGTGACGGTACATGTACAATGAACTTTTTTTTTTTCTTTTTTTTTTTTGAACTTTTCGATTGTATTAACCTCGCTAAGCTACATACAACTCTATGGGCTTTCTGTGACTAAATACTAGCATCTGCCCTTTAATCCTGTTACCCCACCCCAATCGACTAAGAACCCCAAAAATGGCCCACAACTTGTTAACTTTGTAGACCGTGCTATTTGCCGGCCTCGTGTGCTACTACTGAACTATTGGTCGATACTGTGTTAGTAGTGCGATGGGCTCTGAAGGAAACTCCGAAGCAGCGTTTTCGTGGCGTATTATAAGACGGCGAAATTCGAAATCCAAAACCGAGTTGCCTACCGACGTCTGACCCGGAAAAACTTTCCCCTGTACTCCTGTGAGTTCATATGATTTCAAGTCGTCTCGTAAGACTGGTCTGTCCTCAGTCTCCCCCAGCGACACGGCATAACCCCGTCTCTTTTAATCCCCTTCATGGGCCCGGGTACACCCCACTCGTTAGCAAGGACCCAGTCGACCCCAACCCCCAAAAGTACTCTTTCTCCTTACACCGGACGGCTCGAGCTCCATGATCTATGTCACTTGTAATGGGTGACATCTACCATCACTCTCGCTGTATCCGAGTATAGGTATTTCCCTCGTAAGGTCTCATACTACTCAAATAATCGCCAAACTCTGTCACTACCCCGCACTTGAAGCCATCGTGACCAAGCTAAAAGTGGACCACACCACCCAAATTGTCAAAATGTGACACGTCACCCGAAGGTTTAGTTTCAAAAATTTCGGTTGTAAGAGAGATGGTGGATGTACCATGAATTCATGGTCCTAACTTGTACTTGGCTTGGAAAAATTGGTTATACCCTGTCCGACGCCGCAACAAATAATTTTTCATACAACCCACATTTCGATCTACCCAATATCTCTAATACCCTCTCTCACAAAAGATATATATGTCCCCGGAATTGTATCTAAGTTAATTTTAATGAAATAAATAAATAAATAAATAAATATCAGGAATTCTCTGGAACTGTTATTGTTCCCGAGTTCAAGCATTAAACTATTCTCATAGCTGCTGATGAAACGGTGTGCTTTGCCGGCACAATAAAATATTCATGGTGTGATATATACTAGGAGGGCCTGAGCTTGGCTGGTACAGTACAGTAAGGAACAAGTTTTTTATTTGATTTTATACGGGCATGTAAAGATACCGGTATGGTGCTGTATGTCGCAACTAACTAACCTTGAAGGTTCGCCATTCCCTAAATTTATATGGGGTGACGTGAAACATTAGAAAAAAGAGAGAGATGAAAAATGGAAAGTCGCATGATACTTTGGACATATACATGCGTACTAGTACTTATGCCTATTGGACTCTCTTAAAATCCCTTAGGAGGTATTGGTAGACCTTTCGTCCTTGGGGAAGGAAAATAAAAACACCTATGGCGCCAGATGCCGTGGAGGGGGAGCGTGTAACCTCCCTACTTCGATTTTTTAGATTGGGTGAGAGCGGTCAACTACTAGTACAGTACAGTAGACCATTTTACCACGACGAATTCAAGATTGTCACGCAAGCCACTGTATGGTAAGGGGGGTTACACACTTCCCCTATATCGCCTCTTGGGCTATATCCCCGTAACCCCCGTCTTACTAAGTAAAATATAATACAAGAAATAATTGCGTAGCCCGCCTAGCCTATATCTCAGCCTTATACCACTCCTGCCATTGGCACCATGCCAGAAGTGCTCCATGTTGGGCTGTGCGAAGTTTTTTTACGCAGGGGGTCGACCTGAGGGCAGTGCCCTGAGACCCGACCGATAAACTACCGTAGTTTCTGTAGATCATAGTTAAAGAATAAAAAATAAGGTGCCTTAGCCACCACTTCATCCCTATTAAAATTCGCTTGACACCTGTTTTTCTCCTTCTGTGTCGGCGATGTTACCCTGTATTGATCCGGGGTCAATGTTATCCTCTCTATCCCCTGGTTTAGTCGGAGGGTTATGAACGTATTTCCCCCTCACAGGACTGCCCTACCAAAACGCCATCCTCCTTGGGACTATGCCGCGCGCCCTCCTACACTGGTAAATTGGTTGACACCATGATTTTGTCCCGGTACCTCTCTTTCAGCGAGAACTTTGCCAACGGGGCTGTATCTATACATGATCTCAATAAAAAGGGAAATCTAAAAGCTCTTTGCACAACATCCCTCTACAGACTTAGGAAACCTGGGCAGGAATTGGCCCCATTTAGGAAGCAAGTCTAGCTCGAACCCCCTCCAGTGTGTTATAATGATTTTCATATAGTTCTCACCTCTTTCTTAGGCACTCGGGTTGGCTACAGTTTGTGAGTGTGCGAGGTTAGGGCTCTAGCGAAATGAATGCAAAAAGATAAAGTATAATAATATCATTATATAGGAAAGGTGATTTATAAGCATAGAAAACAAGCACGTTCGAAGCGGAGCCATATCAAGCAGTGACCTGTAGCATCCAAACACACGCCAATCTAATAAAACACGAGTACAGAAGATCAGGACACATTGAAAAAATATATTATTAGAGTGAATCAAATGCTTTCCAGCGAAAAGCACATACACGAGATGAGTTGAAAGATCGGGGATTGGGTAAACAGAGAAGAAAGGATAAGGAGAGGGGAGCGTGTAAAGGATGGCAGCGGATATACTAGATGGTTGTGAAGACGGTCGGAGAGAGGGCGGGAGCTGGGGTAAATAGGGGTATACATATTGGAAACTCTGTAAAAAGGGATGCACATATGTGGGCAGAAGGAGAGTGCAAGAAAATCGCTTCCTGAGATTAACACGGAAAGACTGGAGCTTCCAGAAGCTGAAGAAATGCTACAATCGCGCCAGGCTAACGGATAGAGGCGATTAGGAGCGGCGTTTGACTACAATAGTCTGGCTCGTCGGGATTGACACCATTTCATATGAGTAGTGGCTTCACCACCTTTTCAGGCTCTTTGAAAGAGGCGCGCCAGGGCGGTGTTCGGCCATCATTTCTTGGTTTGTGACGATTGACATCGCTCCTTCAGGTGGCTCACCACCACTTTTTGTCTATTATTAGCGCACCGGAGCGGTGTTCTGCTATCGGCGCTTGGTATTTTGAGATTGTGGGAGCAGTAGGTTCACCACCCCCTTATGCCCACCGTAAAAAGCGATCCAGAGCGGCTTTCGGCCATCGTTGCTTGGCTGGTCGGGATTGACTTCGTTCCGTGCGAGCAGTAATTTCACCACCCCAACATGCCCATTGTAAGAAGCGATCCAGAGTGGAGTTCGGCCATCGTCGTTTGGCTTGTCGGGGTTGACATCGTTCCGTGCGAGCAGTAGTTTCACCACCCCCTCATGCCCGCCGCAAGAAGCGCTCCAGAGCGGTGTTTGGCCATTGTTTTTTGGCTTGTCGGGATTGACCTCGTTCCGTGCGAGCAGTAGCCCCACCACCCCTTCATGTCCCTCGTAAGAAGCGCTCCAGAGCGGCGTTTGGCCTTCGTTGGATGGCTTGTCGGGATTGACATCGTTCCGTGCGAGCAGTAGTTTCACCACCCCAACATGGCCATTGTAAGAAGCGATCCAGAGCGGTGTTTGGCCATTGTTGTTCGGATTATCGGGATTGACTTCGTTCCGTGCGAACAGTAGTTTCACCACCCCAGCATGGCCATTGTGAGAAGCGATCCAGAGCGGTGTTTGGCCATCGTTGTTTGGATTGTCGGGATAGAGATCGTTCCGTGCGAGTAGTAGTTTCACCACCCCAACATGGCCATTGTAAGAAGCGTTCCAGAGTGAAGTTCGGCCCTTGTGGCATGGCTTGTCTGGATTGACACCGTTCCGTGCGAGTAGTAGTTTCACCACCTCCTCATGCCCATTGTAAGAAGCGTTATAGAGTGGCGTTCGGCCATCGTTGCATGGTTTGTTGAGATTGACATCGTTCCGTGCGAGCAGTAGGCTCACCACCCCAACATGCCCATCGTAAGAAGCGGTCCAGAGCGGCGTTTGGCCTTCATTGCATGGCTTGTCGGGATTGACATCGTTCCGTGCAAGCAGTAGTTTCATCGCCCCTTCATGCCCACCGGAAGAAGCGATCCAGAGCGGTGTTTGGCCATCGTTGTTTGGCTTGTCGGGATTGACTTCGTTTCGTGCGAGCAGTAGTTTCACTACCCCCGAATGCCCACTGTAAGAAGCGTTATAGAGTGGTGTTCGGCCATCGTCGTTTGGCTTGTCGGGATTGACAACGTTCCGTACGAGCAGTAGTTTAACCACCTCCTCATGCCCATTGTAAGAAGCGGTCCAGAGCGGTGATTTGCCACCGTTGCTCGGCTTGTCGGGATTGACATCGTTCCGTGCGAGCAGTAATTTCACCACCCCTTCATGTCCATTGTAAGAAGCGATCCAGAGCGGTGTTCGGCCCTTGTCGTTTGGCTTGTCGGGATTGACTTTGTTCCGTGCGAGCAGTAGTTTTACTACCCCTTCATGCCCCTCGTATGAAGCAGTCCAGAGCGGTGTTCGGCCATCGTTCATTGGCTTGTCGGGATTGACTTCGTTCCGTGCAAGCAGTAGTTTCACCACCTCCTCATGCCCTTTGTAAGAAGCGTTCAAGAGTGGTGTTCGGCCATCGTTCATTGGCTTGTCGGGATTGACTTCGTTCCGTGCAAGGAGTAGTTTCACCACCTCCTCATGCCCTTTGTAAGAAGCGTTCAAGAGTGGTGTTCGACCATCGTCGTTTGGCTTGTCGGGATTGACACCGTTCAGTGCAAGCAGTAGCTCCACCACCCCGGAATGCCCATGATAAGAAGCGCACCAAAGTGGCGTTTTGCCATCTATGTCTGGCCTGTCTGGATTGACATTGTTCCGTGCAAGCAGTAATTTCACTACCCCCTCTTGTCCATTGTCGCAAGCGCCCCAGAGTGGTGTTTGACCCTTGTTGTTTGGCTTGTCAGGATCGACGTCGTTGCGTGCGAGCAATAGTTTAACCACTCGGTCATGCCCCTGAAAAGAAGCACGCCAGAGTGGGGTTTCACCATCATCGCTTGGCTTGTCGGGATTGACATCGCCCTGCGTGAGCAATTGTCTCACTACTCCTTCATTCCCTTGCTGAGCAGCCCACATTAGTGCCGTAAAACCCATACAGTCACATTGATTGATATCACAGCCTTGGCTCTCTACCAAAGCAGCCACGGCTTCATCAATTCCGAAATAGGACGCGCAGTGCAAACCAGGCCACTGGTGAAGGAGAAGTGAACAGTTGTGGGAACTACTTATTTGTTGGACAAGTAAGGTAGCATATATATGGTTGCCACCGCGGTTCAATAGTTCCAGTGCAACCGATTTCGCACGATCCGAGAGTTCTACTTTTGCGTGGCATCCCCAATACAAAGAAGAATATTTGAGAAACGGCATGCCTTCAAGGTTTGCAACGCTCTTCGCTGGGAGACCCCGGACTAGCCCGTAATTTAGATAAGTCAAGCATTTCTGCCCAAGTATCCCGTGAGCATTAGGCAAGATCCCAGGCTTGGAGAGGTATTCTTGAAGAGTGTAGTGGATCGGCCGGACTATGGATGTCTCCGCATCAACCACAGCAAGCCCTAAGCATGACCCTATCATTGTATCTTGTGGCCGAATATTCTCTGGGTCTAGATCCATCACTTGCATGTCTACCGCTAGAGCGTGGCAGAGTTCGTCGATCCGTAAGGGCCGCTCCGCATAGGATACCCACATCAGCACCTCCATCCCAAGTCGCGATCGGTCTCCTTTCTGCTCCTGTATCCGCTGCAGTGTTCGGGCATACACACTGTCGAGGCCCACGCCCATCGTCGCCACCTTTACCAACATTTGCTTTCTATTTGCTATGGAGGTCTCGCACAAGATTGCCTCAATATTTAAGGAGACAAGTAGAAACCTGAGCACAATATCAATGAGGGATCCCAATTTGGAATAGAAGTGCTCTTACTCACATTCCCGAAGCCTTTTCCAACATTGTTTTCATAATATTATCTCTCAGATCCTCTGTCATCGAGCCGGGATCTTGGTCATCCTCCATCTTCTGGCTTACGTATCGAGTGATATCGCCTTGGTCGGGCACAATGTTTATGACATAAGCTCTCTTAGTGAGACGCTTATCGAGCTCCCCGCGAATGTATGGTCTCCCGGTAAGAAATAGCCGCACATTCGGAGCATCCTGAAGAATATGTCGCAATGCGCGAAGGAACTCTGATCGATGCTGTGGCAGTACCTCGTCCACTGCGTCGACACAGACGTATACTGTCTGAATGGAACCGGTTACCTTGATGAATAATTTCACCATATCCGGCAACTGCAAACCATCGCCACCTTCCTGCTTCGACTCGTCAAAAGCACTTTGAATTTCGCTCGGAATCCTCAGCGCTCTCAAAGCAGTCTGCCGAACTAGACCCCCTATCATATTCACCGCTGATTGGTCCTTCTGTGCCTGGTAATCGCAATAGAGGAACACAACGGCGATATTCTGTCCCCGAGTTTGCTTCCGTAGGGTGTCTATTACTAGTGAACTGATTTTATTGCTTGTCAACATCGCCAATTGTTTCTGGAGAATACTCTCCTACCTTATATAGGTCTTGCCAACCCCTTGAATCCCATAACATAGCAACGTAGGATCCGCCGGCCCGTCCTGGCCCTTGTACCATGACTCGAACTCCCTTCTCCGGAGAACCCATTCCCCAACGCCAGCAAGGCAACTGTTTCTCACATCCTGGTGGGTTTTATGGGGTACGATTGGAGATAACCATTCTTGAATCCGCAAAGACTCTTCCTCTATCCCCACGTTGATGGTGTTATTATAGTTGTTTGACACATTCCCAATGTTTGAATTCGAATGACCACAAATAGTATTAGTCATATGATGGTCGGTACGGGTGTTCAACATCCCATGCTGCCGTGGACCAAGGAGACTTGATCCTTGGTTTCCCGTTGGTGATGTATTCATAGTGGAAAAGTTTGGTAATAGGTGAGAAGATAGTATCGCGGTAGGGTGGTTTGTGGAAGATGTCGATGGGCGCCTCATTCACTTAACTTCAACAAGGAAAAGCGGGGTCTGGTTGTCGTTTCACAAGCAGCCCCCAGCCAATCATTCTCACGCCAAGAACGCAAATTGCCCCATATTGGCATCCCGCCGGCGGACTCTGGTTGAAGGAAACTTTTACAAGCTAGCTTATTATTACTGATATACTGTAGGCTTACCGAGCACGATACTGTATTGTATCGCAGAGTACCCTTTCATCATCTTGCCTTCTCAACGGCCCTTCTTGACTCCCTAGTGCGCACGGTCCAGGATCGCGTTGAGGAAACCTAGCGTTTCGGAAATGATTAGAGGGTACGCGTATGGACTCGTTACCGGTGTGGGAGGGCGTGCTGCTTAGGCCCTGTTTGGCGGGAACGGAAGGCGGGTCGACCGTTCGGTTTCAAAATGGTTGTGTGTGGAGAAATGGTCGTGGTCAGTTTCGTAACGGTTGTGCCTATGGGTACTGTTTGGATAAACCATCGACCCTTCGTTGTCATATAAAGTTTATTATGATAATTGCCAAGCCACTCTGTTTTCAAATGGAACAGTTGCCAAGTTTCATGTTTGCCAAACGCCAGTTCAGTTCTTCTATTTCGAAATGGAAGGCGAACGGTCATTTGTATGGGGGAACGGAACGGAACGGTCGTATCCAAACAGGGCCTTAGTCCCAAAGAAGATGGCGTTTTGACAGGACCGTCAGGTGGGGGGAAATACGTTCATGACCCGCACGATATACCGGGAAATAGAGAGGATATAATTGACGCAGGACCAATACGGTGTAACCTACCATAGCCGACACTGAAGGAGAAAAACAGGCGTGAAGCTAAGCCCAATAGAGAGGAAGTAGTGATCGAGAAACCTTATTTTCATTCTTTAACTACGATCTGCTCATGTGAACGCCAAGGGCACAATACTACGCAAGTAGAAGGGAGAAAACCATGGTTTTACTAATTATCTTTGCTTTGTTAGTTATCAAGAATCCGACTAAAATTCACAGCTTCTTTACTCCCTTCTCACCCGAAGTCTCAGCCTATAGCTCAC
This sequence comes from Tuber microsphaerosporum, assembly GCA_003521225.1. NCBI lineage: Eukaryota > Fungi > Ascomycota > Pezizomycetes > Pezizales > Tuberaceae > Tuber > Tuber microsphaerosporum. Next base: position 1,161 of record QOVD01003031.1, on the reverse strand, counting down.
CCTCAGGCCGATCAACCACGTTCCATAACCCCCAGAAGCAACCGGTAAAGGGAAAGAGAAAAGGGAAAGCAAAGAGCAGGACACGGCAGAGATACATGGCCGGGGGAGCCGTGCGCGATGGTGCAGGGTGGCATTCCTGGCTCGAGGGTACTAGGAGAAACAGAAGGTGATAGTGTAATTGAAGGTGAGGATGAGGAAGGGTCGGGAGAAGTGGCGTGTTGTGGTTCCTGTAGGCATGATCGGGGTCAAACCCACCGCAACATTTACTGTACAGTACAGCACCCTCATTCATATAACTCGCAAAGCCTCAATCCCTATCCCTCTCAGTATGATCATGGCTTTAGCCAAACATACGCAAATCTGCTTCATTAGTTACTGGTTGTCTATTATAGCAGATTAAATTTGTATGGGAACGGAGGTGAAAAATCTGAAAACTCTATTCATATTCATTACCTGATATCCCCTGAACCGCCAACAACTACCATTCACGTGACATCACCAAATGGGGTTCGGCAGGATCCGCAAGTGCGCCAAGATTTTAGCATAAGTTCATCCAGCACAATCAAAACTGTCATACAGCCAAGGTTTGTATAGAAAATATATACGATATCTACTAGTTTTGATGATTCTTTATAGCCCTCCATGTTTGTCTACACTATTTGATTAACTCTGATCTTGCTAAGCTTTTCTGTGACTTGTCCAGTCAAGCGTGTGCAATATGCTCCAAAAAACAGCTTTTCTTTTTCAAACAAATCGCTTCCCTATATACTTTACAACCTTAGCAGCTCGTCACAAACCTGACTAAGGGAGGAATATGGTTTCACATGACTCATGGTTATGAGTCATAGGTTTGTGATTTGTTTCACATGACTCACAGTTGCGATGTCATCGTTATTATGTTATTTGTTGATGTTTACACATGACACACGATTGTGGTCATATGATTTATGATTTTCGCACATGACTCACATTACGAGTCATGGGTTTCACTCATGGGACGCGAGTTGCGCACATGACTTGTTAATTGGATTATGATTGGTTTAGGTTTGTTGCGCAGCTGAAGTGTTAGAAGTCAGCTGATGGATTTCAAACATGACTCGCTATGAGTCATGAGGTCGTGTGACTCAAGGATATGAGCCACCAGGGTTAGGGTTGTGGGAG